>JAGFPH010003416.1:59293-70229 GCA_018207615.1 Philaenus spumarius | reverse complement strand
GTACCTCTTAAGTGTAGCAAATCTGAACAAACCTATTTATTTATGTGACGTGTACAAAAAATGTACGAAAATATGTGTAACTTTATGTGTTGTGTATATATAAGTGTTTAAGTGTACATAGATAGCTGGCCTGATGATGCTGCCTGTGGCAGTGAAACATGTAGCCACATAAAAGGTAAAGAACAAATACTGACTACATTTGACAAAATATAAATAATATATAAACAAAACTAATATAAATTTGTTATTCAAAACTACAACGAACGCTGGTTAACATACTAATGCCGGTAGCAAAGCAATTACTAGGAAACGAGGTAAACACAAAAGTGAAAATTTGCAACAATGAACCATCTGGTTATTGCCTAGCGCCTAGCAACACAATAATCTCTTACTGTTTTATTTATGCTGTAGCGAGCTGTACTTGAAATTAAACAATATACAGAGGTTACGTTAGCGATTTTTAAAATAATGTAAGTGTGTTTTTTGTATAAAATAAAGTATTTGTGAAATTGCAACAGCTTTTTAACATTCCATTGTAAAAAATATTTAACTTTGAGTTAAATTGTATTGTTTGCAAATGGTAAAACATGCCTCTTTAGTCTTTAATAAAATTGTTCCCAAAAGAAATTTCAAAGTTGATCGCCATATTGGAAAATGGCGGATTTTTACAAATATTTTAACTACATATTTTTTAATAGCTCAAAAAAACAAGGAAAGATTACCTATTTAAAGTTTGCTGTGAAATTAATACTTTCTGATATATCTCAATAGTAGCCTCCTTGAGTTGATCACTCTGTATATATTTAATTTATACGTGTGTTAAATTTCAAATAATAATCGTTGATTAAATTACAAGAAAAATGTATCTAACCGACACCAAACATAACCGAAGGACTGTTATTTCCATTTTTACCAATAAAATAATTAAGTTTAATAGTGGAAATCTCATTTGTTCACAGAATGTGTATACATCAGGATGTCTTTTTTAAATGGGCTACCATTGGTATTTTGTAAACTATATATCTGTCAACAAATTGTAAATGGGGAACCAGTCCTTGTTTTTTGAGAAATGAAAAATATGTAGTTAAAATATTTGTATAATGGCCACCATTTTCCAAAATGGCGTTCAACTTTCGAATTTCTTATAGAACACCCTGTATTTAATGATAATTTTGGATTCTACAAGTTATTTTAAGACTTTTTTGTCCTTTGTGTTTTTTAATACGACTAACAGTTTAAAAGTTAATAGGGTATACATTTTTTTAAACGCTGTAACTGAGCTGAAGATATTTTTGTATGGAAATGTTTTGAACCAATTAAACACTCTTAATACCAATAAAGCATTGTTCAGACAAACAAATTACTTTTAAAAATCAACAAATATGGTTTCTGTTCATTTAAAAAAAAAAAAATAATACAAAGGAGTTAAAATGGAAAATCTTCACATTTGTCACTCGTGAAAAATTAAGTTGATAACACATGTTCAGGCTCTAACTGTACTCTAACTTTTAAGCGGTTAGTAGTATCAAAAAATCAACAAGAACAAAAAAGTCTTAAAATAACATGTAGAATCTAAAATCATAAAACATCAGGTGCTCGATAAGAAATTAGAAAGTTAATCGCCATATTGGAAAATGGCGGCCATTTATACAAATATTTTAATTAATATTTTTTTTATTTCTCAAAAAACAAGGAAAGGTTTCCTATTTAAAGTTTGCTGTCAGATTTATATTTTACAAGATTTTTTATTATCTGATTATTATTATCTACATTTTTATTCTTTTGTATTTTTTCGTAAACGCAACCGTTTATGAGATACAGCCTCTCAAACATTTTTTATTTACTATTAACTTTTTTAAGTGAGCCACCATTGGTGTCCCAAAAAATTTCTTAAATTTGTATCCCCGATCGTATTTTAATGTAAAAAATAGGAGTTTCCAATCGAAAAATATTAATAAAAATTAGCCGAAGAATATTTGCTAAGAAGTTTGATTCAGTCGGGCAGAAGATTTTTTTGAAATCTTAGATGAACACGGTGTAAGTAAAAACATAATTCAAGTATTAAAGTATTGGTACACCAATAGAATAGCTCTTGTTTTCTTGGAGAAGCCAGGAAAATATTTCCCTGTGATGAAAGGCGTTAAGCAGGGTGATCCACTCTCACCTGATCATTTTAATGCGATAATAGACAAATATTTCAGTAAAATAGACTGGTATAATTTATGAATTAAAATGAATGGAGTATCTAATATAAGATATGCACATGAAATCGTTCTTTTTGCAAAATTACCCACATAACTGGATAATATGTTAGAGGACTTGGACCGAGAGGGTAGCCGAGCTGGACTAGTGATAAAAAATACAGAAAAAACGGTACTCCAAAGCAAAGGGAAACAAGAAGATCTATTCCTAAATAAAATAAAGTTAATGTGGGTAGCAGAAGCAACATATCTGAAACCAATAACTTCTTTTCATAATGGTTGCAGAAAAGAAATTAATAGAATAATTACTTTGGCTTAGAAGAAGTAAGTACTGGTCTATGAAATTCATTTTTAAGAGCAACACAGGGCAAGGGGCCTTAAACTCTAGCATTTAATACATTTAAAATTCCTTGTGTGACGTATGGAGCACAAACGTGGACTCAACAAAATATCTCAAACCATTTTAGAGATATCCACGATTGAAATTTTAAAAAACGAGGCCCATTTTTGACGATTATGCTGAATTTGCTTCAAAAAAAGTACAAGGATCCAACAGATCGTTTATATCTTACGAATTGTTTGACGGATTTTTAAAAGTAAAACAAATTTGAATTCACAATGAAGTTGTCAAGAATATACCATAATTTGATAATTATTTATCTATTTTTGTAGTTACCGTTAAAAAAACAATATTTCGATTTGATTGTTTGTTTAAAACATCATTTATTGCTAATAACTTGAGTATTAATGTTACGATGGTTCTGAATTTTTAATATGTGCTTTATACTGTCATATACGACGACTGTGTAAATTAATTATGAACCTGATCTTTTAGATAATTATAACTAGATGGTTTTTGAAAAAAGTATATTGGAAAGCTTAAAACCGTTACGTTATGTTAAATAAAAAAACGCTTGTATCTTAAGAACTGGTCGTTGAATCTTAAATGTTAAAACGTATTTCAAATTAAGACAAAATAAAGTACCAGATTTTTATTAGTTTGTATGAAAGTTTACTTCATTAACCCATAAAAGACTGGAATTATTAATTGATCAATTTTAATTTTTTTTTCATCTTAATAATTTTTAATAACCTCCTTGATTATTGGAAAATTATAGATTTTTTTCTAGTAGTGTGCTTATATAGAAAATTTGTGTGTGACCATATGGTCACAGTAGGCTTTTAAGTGTCTATTCATGAAAAATAAGAACTATTCACATTAGATTAAAATTTGTCTTTATTATTTACTTTAAGAACATTACATATGAACATTGTATGGATCAGATCATTGTAAGGTATGCAGAGTCCAAACTAACATAATATGGAATGTCGTACCGTACATAATAGCCTACTACAGTTTGTGATAGTTCTCAAAACACTTTACGCACAGACCGACATCACATTTTTTGCAAGCTGTTCTTCCTACAGAACTGCACAATCTACCTGCGCACCGTCTGCGCTTTTCTGTTGGTGCTACATAGTGATGTAGACCATCATAGCGTAAACTATTTTTATTTTTGGAGACAAAAACCTTTCTTGCCATACTTGGGCCGGAAAGAGCTGGAAGAGTCTTGTATCTTGTCAAGTAGGATTGAACAACTTCTCTTCTAAATGCCAGCTTTGTCATTTTGTTCCCTGACAATCTGTGTAGTCGCCAAGCGTTAGTGGTAGCAAGATCTATAAGCCATGTAAACAAAGGCCACCACCACTTCTTTCCTCTGATTCCAATTCTGTGGGTGCTTATATCCTCATCCATAAGATCCGTTCCTCCCATGTGGTGATTATACTGTTTAATCACAAAAGGCTGTTGAATTTGGAGGTATTTTTTTTTCAGCTTGAGAGAAACGCTTCACACTAGTAATAGGTTCAATACCATATGATGTTGATGCAACTGTTACGACACTATTGTCTTTCCAGCGAACAACAAATATGCCATCTTCTCTTTCGATTTTACACTCAAAACTTCCTCTATGTTCATTTTGCATATCTTTTTTTTGATGCAAGGGGGCAGTCTTTTGGCAATCTGTTGACTCGGACAGTTCCTGTAGAACCATAACCTCTATCTTTCAGATGTTTCATCAATGCTGGACTAGTAAACAAATTGTCAAAAAATAACTGATAGGGTAACTCACTTTCAGGTATTTCATCCAGCATTGATACAAGAGGAGCAGCTGATTTCCCAAAGAGCTTTGCATATGTTTCATTCTTTGTTGTATTTTTCCCTTGAAAAATTTCAAAATTTATCAAGTACCCAGTATCAGTGTTTAGGCTCCAAATCTTATAACCAAAACGGATTGGTTTTCCTTTCAAAAATTGTTTACATCCATGCTTGCCATAATATTTCACCATGGACTCATCAAAACACAAAAACTCAGAAGGCAATAAATGTTCAAGACATTTTGATTTTACTAAGTCCATAAGTGGCCTTATTTTCCACATTTTGTCATTTGGAATCGGCTCAGAGTTGTCTGAACAATGCAAAAAACGCATAATTTGGATAAATCTATCACGCCTCATTGCTTGACAGACCATTTCATTTTTCATGTCTAGTCCAGAATCCCAGTAACACTTTTTACCAGGCAGTTCATTGTACCCTGAAAGTAATAAAATAGCTAAAAAGCATTTCATTTCTTCCTCCGTCACTTTTGGGTCTTGGCAGTTTTTGAACAAAGCGTACTTGTTCGTATTTTTGACTAACAACTCAATGACACTTTCGTTGATAAATAGCTCAAAAAGTTCAACTGGACCTAAAGAATTTAACTTATTGTAATTGTACTTTTGAAACACAAGACACCTTTGAGCCTCCATATCGCCATCAATCCAGGTTCGGTGTTTTTTATCTTGTAGTTCCGCACAACTAGATTGGACAATATCAAGTCTTCTTACCTTGATTTCAGCAGGAGCTGATAGCTGTGCACTGTTTAAATTATTTATTGTACCACCTTCGTCCTCTGGTCCAGAGTCTTCATCAGTAAGGACATCGTTTTCTGGAGGGGCAATAAAGATGCAAACGTCATCTGTGGCATCAAGATTCCCATCATCAATAAAATTTTCAATTACATCGGCAGCTTCGGAGACAGTAAAGCCTTCCTGTAGTTGCAGTTGTCGTCTAAAACAACAAATAAAGGATAGTATAGGCCTATTTATATTTACTCAAAAATTCTTGAAAGGCAATAATTACTAGTCAAAAACATGTAATATTAATGTTTTTGTTCATACGAAGTCCTACTGTGACCATATGGTCAAGGTTAAGTTTGAGGTAGCCTAGGACATAACCTAAAAATGGTATAGCTCTTTTTTTGAAACATAACCTATTATAAGTTTATAAAGTAGCATTAGGCATATTTCAGAAATAATTATGTCATATTTGAAAAGAATTATAATACTTACAACCAATTGTCGTCAAGAAAATCTGCCATCTTGTAACATCAGTAACTTTGAAATGTTATTGTAATTTACAACTGAAATCAAACAACAAACAACTGCACACAAGATAAAGAGCAACACTTTTTCAGTCAGCTGGCTAAGAAAAAAACTCAATCAGCTTCATTAATCAGGCGTACCAACCCGAAACATAAAATACGGCAACTGTGACCGTATGGTCACAGTAGTCTCTCACGGGTTAATATACTTGAATTATATCGTAAATATTAATCTGAAAATAGACCTTCGGTGGACGGTTGTTTCAAAAATCCTTTATTTTTTATTCAATCTCATTAATATTTTACACAGTCGCCGTATATTACTATATAAACAACGTATTAAAATTTTTAAACGATCGGATCATACCTACTTCAGTTTTTTTAACACATACAGATTTTCAACAGGAATTTGATTCAAAACTGTTACAAGGTTTTAGTAAAATTATTATATCTTACGAACTGTTAAACAGATTTTAAATATTAAAATAGATTTGGATTCTTAATAAAATTGTCAATAAAAAACTATAATTTCACATTTGTATAATCATTTTTGGAGTTGTAGTCACTGTTTGAAAATTAAAAAAAAAGTTATTCGTATAGTAATATATGACGACTATGTAAAATTTGAACGAGAATTAATAAAATTAAAGGATTTTAAACAACCGTCCACCGAAGAACTATTTTCAGATTAATATTTATGATATAACGTGCATTAACCAAGTAAATTTTCATACGAACTAATAAAATTCTGATACTCAATAGAGAATTTCGTCCTGATTTTAAAAACGTTTTAATATTTAAGATCCGATAAATGCTTCGAACTATACAAAAGATTATCTAACAAGATGTAACGATTATCGCTTTAATTTACTATAAACGTTTTGCGTAACTTTGTATAGCCCTAATCGTTAAATGGTCTAACAATTGTTATATTAACCTCATTTTTTACATTATACTTATAGATATATGTTATCTGTATTTATTTAGTATACATTTCATTAAAATCATTTAAATATTCTAAAAGAAATTCTATTTTTACTGAAGACAGAGCATTACTCTTGCTCTAATTTACCCTACACTTTATGTGTAGGCTAACTTTGTATAGGCCTAATCGTTAAATGGTTAAACAAGTGGTATATTAACCTAATTTTTTTATGTTATACCTATAAACATGTTGTGTATATGTGGTATACATTTTATTAAAATCAGTTGCATATTTTAAAAGAAATTTTATTTTTACTGAAGAAATGTACACTTACAGTTATTGAAAACGCGTGTTCAGTAAAACCGTAAAAAGCGTAGGCCTATTTTGTCTAAAACTGTTTATCAATTTTTAATGAAATTTGATGTGCTTATAAACAATAGTTGTATAAACATACTATACAAAAATTAACACAATACATTAACATTTAAATATACAAACTAACCGTTGTATACAAAACAATCCTATCAAAACCCAGTATGCCATAACTAATTCATTTAAATCCCAGAATCCGACAACCACATTTAACATCCTGATAAAATGTGTAATGGGTCAAATTTTTTCACCGAATGCGTACAATGGTACATGTACTTTATTTATATGTGTATTAAATTAAATTTAAATCTATTAACTAATTTACAAGAAAAATACATTTAACCGACAAATCGCTCGCCGAAAGATGTAAACATGGTTTATTCATACATACATAGCTATAATACAGTTTTACAAATAAAATAATTAAATTTTATCGCATCCAGCTGAATTTTTCACAGAATGCGTAATGTGCTTTATTTATATTTGTGGTAAATTTCATTTTACTTATTAACTAATTTACAAGAAAAATACATTTAACCGACCAATCGCTTGACGAAAGATGTACACATGGTTTATTCATACATACAGAGCTATAATACAGTTTTACAAATAAAATAATTAAATTGTATCGCTTCCAGCTGAATTTTTCACAGAATGCGTAATGTGCTTTATTTAAATTTGTGGTAAATTTCATTTTTAATTATTAACTAATTTACAAGAAAAATACATTTAACCGACTACGCGCCAGCACTAAAATATAAATGTAAATAATTATGGTTTATTCATATATGGCTAATAGAGTTTTACAAATACAATAATGACATTTTACCGTATCTAGCTGAATTTTTCACAGAATGCGCATATAGCCTATACCTTATTTATACGTGTGTTAAGTTTAATTTAAATCTATAAATTAAATGGTTTTTACCGACACCACTCATAACAAAACATCAAAACATAACCGAAGGACTATTATATACAGTTTTACAAATAAAATATTTAAATTTGATCCTAGATGTATAATTTTTTCACAAAATGCGTATTATTATATGCCTTATTTATATGTATGTTAAATTTCAATTAAATTACAAGAACAATCTATTTAACCGACACCACCATAACCAAACATAATCGAAGGACTGTTACATACAGTTTTAATTTAAAATAAGAACATTTAATAATAGAAACCTCTTTTTTTACAGGATGTGTACATCTATTTATACGCATGTTAATAATAAGTATAATAATTATGTTCGTAAATTAAATAGAATATTTTAGTTCATTTGATAGTTCTGGATAAGTGTGTAATATAGCGCTATCGTCACCTACTAAAACCATTACGTCGTTTACAATGTTCTCCTTATTGATTTCTTGACGATTCTAAACATTTAATAACACTAAAATGGCACAACTAATTTATTGCATATAAGAAATCGTTATTCTAAATTTATTCTAGAACCTATTCAGGTGTTCAGAAAAATGCTTCCAAGAATTCAGGGCGCGATTTCCCACATCAAAATAAGATGAAAAGTTCCAATAAACATATGACCAAAAATGCTTAATTTTCTGTCTAGCCGCCATTTTGTTTTTTTTACAAAATAATTCATATCTAGAGAAATGTTCGACTGATTGAGTTTAAATTTACCATGTCAATGATCTATCTCAAGAAAAATAAACAATTATAATACAATCATGTGTTTCAAAATGGAGGCTGTTTGAAGATTTCAAACTTAAATTAAAGGTGTTAAAAAGCGTACATTTTAACAAAAAATGCCAAGACACCTTTTTTGTAGGCCTCTTGATTCCCTATCGGATTGTGTAACTATCAAAACAATCGGATGAAGGATAATAGCTAAGTTAAAGATAATAACATATGTACATCTAACTACACTTAACTATTATCCTTCATTCGATTGTTTTGACAGTGAGACCTAGAATCACGCCCTGAATTCTTGAAACCCTTTTTTTAACACTCTGTATTTGCAATTTGACTACTGAATCCGTGTCACAGTTCTAATGTATTACAATAATGATTGTATTAATTGAATATCTATTTACTAAAAAGGCACTCCATAAATTGTAATAACTTTGTCATATTATGTGTTAGTTAAACACATTTCTTTATCATTATTTGTTAAAGTTCAATCAATACATTCAATACATTCATTGTACATTTATTTCTGTAAATTTAATCATTTATAGACTTACTCATATTAATAGTCCTGGGGCCCAGGCCTTTAAAATTGTATGATTACCTAACTCTTGAGACTTCGTATATCTCTTACTTAAGTCGAGTCGGACAACATTTTTATTTGCAACAATTCTCGGTAGCGGGGCGTTTTCCTTTGAGAACCCGGCAAAGTCATTGATTTGATGCGGTAAAAAATTTATAACCTAAACAATAATCTTTCTTTTAATCGAAAGTTTGTTTTATGTAGAAAACGAAACACATTTTGTCGGACAAATATGATTGGTCATTTCTGCGCGTCCGACACCCCGAACACGGCAAAGTTATGGCGTAAAAAAATTTAGTACCTAACAGCTGATTTTTTCAGAATCGTTTATAAAATATATATATATAACTAAGTGGTAACCTTGTCCGACAAAATTGTCGGGGCATACTTGTTGTCGGACGCCTTAAAGTTAAGGGTTTTATGCAACCCTTATATTTATGACCTTTTGTCGGACAAAAATAGGGTATGTAAAGTGTCTTATTTTGTGATCAGTGATTCGATTGTCCGACAAAAAAATTGGGGCAAATAATCAGTCCGACAAAAAAAGTGAAATTTTAAAAAAATCTATAAATTTTAAACGGGAGGCGCAGTTCAATTCAAACGCATTTTTCTCAGTTAGTTATATAGTGCTAAAGCTGAAAATTGATTAAAATGTTATTTATAACATTTAGAAGGGCATAACAAACTCGTTTGCGAAATTTGTCATATGCGTTAAATAAATAGTTCTTTAAAATTATAAAAAGTCTGTAAGTAATTTTCTGCTGAAAATTTTTATTTTTGTGGAATATTTTTTAATTTTATTAAAAACTATACATCACGATCTTCATAATACTACTAAAATAAAAAAAAACTAAACTTTAATCTTAGGAGAAAAAACTCCAAAAATGTTTTATCGCACCATCCTCTTATATGCTTACATCATTGCAATGTTCAATCAACCATAAAAATCAATAAATATTTCTGGTTTTTTGCCTAAATTGGAATCCCTAAAATAACGACAAAAACAATAATATATTTTGCTAAATTATTAGAGCATAAACCCGATGCTTGAAAAGCTAACTTTGATAAACTACTAATTTTCTGAGATTAAACCACGAGCTGTATTCATTTAATTCGAAATTCGAATAGAAAAATAACAAAATAATACGACCAGCAGCTGAACCGCTGACGTGAGTTGAGCAAATTTCCAAAATTAAGTTTATAGGCCTATGTTTTAGGGTCTCAACCAACAATATGGGAAATAGGTCTACTCACGACGGCGCTGAATAGCTGCTTATGTGTACGAAATATATTAGTGGAATTTGATTGCTACTAAGCCTCCAGCTTCTACTCACGCGCTCCTTCGTTACATTTGCAGCATAAAAACTCGTCCATTGGAATCGGATGAGAAGATAAAATCCACCATGTGGCTTTGAACCGGGTACTTTTATGGTATTTTACGTTTTGATCGATTTTGGGGGAACTAAGCGAGCTATAAGATCGCGTAAAAAACAAAATGTGCAAAATAATATCCTAAGTTTATATCTTTAGAAACCAGTCTAAAAAATTAATTCTCGTCTAAAAGAATGGAAAATCTAAAAAAAATTTACTTCCGGTCAAAAAACGTGCTTCCGGTTGTTAAATTTGTTTCATGTGTACCAAATTTGGACCAAATCGGACTTAAAGTGCGGCCGCTATATACATAATATACATATATGAATTTTAATGACACCCCAAAACGTGTTCTGGGGACCCTACCTTAACTCTTACCTAAGGGTCACTGCAATAGCTCATTTTTCCTAT
>JAGFPH010003416.1:24286-59193 GCA_018207615.1 Philaenus spumarius | reverse complement strand
ACATTAAATTGTGCTTAATATTGAGGATATTGAGTTCATATTATTTAATTTAATAACGAAGTAGTCAGCTATACCACCCTTTGTATAGATGTTTACAATGTGTTTATAACAATATTGTACTTATTTAAATAAAAACCCCGAACCACAAAACAAGGAACAAAAACAATAACTAAACAACTAAATTGTAGTGTTATAACCCTCTGAGGATGATGACCATGTCATCGAAATGTACATAAGGGTAACGTATTAAACATAACTTACAATTTAGTTGTTTAGTTATTGTTTTTGTTCCTTGTTTTGTGGTTCGGGGTTTTTATTTAAATCAGTGTGATTTTGTCGCCACAGTGCTCTTTTATTTGTTTAATATTGTACTTGATAATTACAAGCTTACATTAATGTAACGCTAATAAATTGATTTGTAAATACTGTATAATACTACTAAATATGTATTCATTATATTATATAGATACATTTTGTCAGTTTCTACGTAATAATTTGTTTTCAAATATCCATATAATATTGCATTTTTGATATGTAGAACTACTTAATGTATGCTACTTTTAATATATTCTAATATTATAATGTTTTTCGTTTTTTTTTCGAAAATCCCCAATATTATTGTCGGACAGATTGTTTAATGTGTTAGAAATATTATTACAAAAAATATAAAATAAAAATTGTAAGTTAGGTCATAAATATAAGGGTTGCATAAAACCCTTAACTTTAAGACGTCCGACAACAAGTATGCCCCGACAATTTTGTCGGACAAGGTCACCACTTAGTTATATATATATTTTATAAACAATTCTGAAAAAATCAGCAGTTAGGTACTAATTTTTTTTACGCCATAACTTTGCCGTGTTCGGGGTGTTGGTCGCGCAGAAATGACCAATCATATTTGTCCGACAAAATTTGTCTACATAAAACAAACTTTCGATTAAAAGAAAGATTATTGTTTAGGTTATACATTTTTTTACCGCATCAAATCAATGACTTTGCCGGGTTCTCAAAGGAAAACGCCCCGCTACCGAGAATTGTTGCAAATAAAAATGTTGTCCGACTCGACTTAAATAAGAGATATACGAAGTCTCAAGAGTTAGGTAATCATAAAATTTTAAAGGCCTGGGCCCCAGGACTATAAGTCTTACTCAATTATTATTGTAATACATTATATTAATTTAATTTATTGTTTGGTACTACTATATTTAATTTTATTCAGATAAAAATGGTTTGACAATGTTTACTTTTACAATAATCTTTTAACTGGGAGAATATTTAATATATAGGAATATAAATGATATTTAAAATTGTATATACAAGGTGTAACATAAGTAAACAGCCAACCTTCGGGAAATGGTTCTATGGGTCAAAATAAAGAGAAAATAAAGAATATTTTTTCCCAAAAACGCTTCGTTTTCTAGATATCGGCCATTTTGTTTCTTTTACAAAATAAGTCATATCTAGAGAACGGTTAAACTTATTGAGTTAAACTTGGCATGACGTTTAACATAGCTATTATATATTTCCAATAATTTATTTCAAAATGGCGGCTGTTTCAAATTTTCAAACCTGAATTACTTAAAAACTGTAAATGTTTTTCAAATAATGTCAAGGCACCCTTTTTATAGCCCGTTTAATTTTCTATTGGATGGTGCAACTGTCAAACAATCGGATGAAGGATAATAGTTAAGTTATGGATAATAACAGCATACGTACCTAGCATATTGTTGTGTTTAGTGTGTTGATATAGGATGCCGAGTTGCATAAACCAATTATTAGACGTATAACGTAACTATGATCCTTCATCCGGTTGTTTTGACAGTTACAACATCCGATAGGCAATTGAAAGGGCTACAGAAAAGGTGACTTAAAATTTCTTATTCTAATGTACGGTTTATGGGTAATTTATGATTGAAATTTTCAAAAAGCCGCCATTTTAAAGCGCATGGTTGGATATAATCATTTATTTTTATTAAAATAGATCATTACTAGTTTAAACTTCATACCAAGTTTGAACTAAATAGGTTAAACCGTTCTCTAGATATGAACTATTTTGCAAAAGAAATAAAATGGCCGATATCTGGAAAACAAAACGTTTTTGGAAAAAAACAATATTCTTTTTCTCCTTATTTTGACCCATAGAAACAATTCCCGAAATTTGGCTGTTTATTTATGGGACACCCTATATATTGACTTAACCGACAGATTTAATGATATCTGTCGGATAGCGTAATATAAAATAGTACTTATTCAAAAACAATACAATGTTTATTGCTCGTTGAAAAGTTGATGAGCGAATGAAGGGAGTAGGTCTATGAGTACTTCATATTATTTAATAACAATCTAGGCCTATAGTTAAACAAGAAGACACCATCAAGGAGATTGTTTGTTATTTGTAAATATACCAACGGTAAAAAGACTGACATGACGCGATAGCAAAAGATAAGGAAGCAGAAACAGAGAATGTGCTTGTGATAGAAAGAGATGGAACTATCCTTGTCACTCTAGGCCAAGGCTTACTCACTATAAGCTGTGAACAGTGTAACTCTAAAACAGGAAAAGGCTAGGTTTAGCGTCTAAATTATGTACAGCGGATGTGAAGCGATAGACACAACACAGAACGCTGATCGGTTTGGTTTAAAAGTAGAAGTAAAACTGGCAACATTGTTGGATGTCGTTAAGTCCATATTTTCATAAAGAATATACAAGATGGACGTGAGAATAGCCTTAAGTTCAAACGTTTATGCAAGGGATCCGGAGAAAGCTGCAAATTGAACGGACGTGCTATTAGGAGAGTTTTAGAAAAAATAAAATTTCTCGTATTTAAAAAAATATGTAATAACTAATTAGCGGATCATACACGGTGTAATTGATAATGTACTATATGATTTCATGAAAACCCTATATACTCCAGTAATTCTAGGGGAAGTGATAACGCGCTCTTCTGAACGGACGTGGTAGGTATACTAAGCTAAATATAAATATATATACTTTTGTATAGTATATATGAAGAACAAGGACCGATGACAATGCAATAATAATTTTTTAGATGTAGTAAGTGAGCACTGATCATCGTCCAAAGAACACGAAGTGATTTTCATCCCACCCTTCAAAACGTCGGACTGATTTGAAACTTTGCACACTTATCAAGGACCGATGACAATGTAATATTAATTTTGTTGGGTGTAGTAAGTGAGCACTGATCATGGTCCGCGGAACACGTTTTCGGTTGTCATTAAAAACTTTATATACAGGGTGATTCACGACGATATACAAAAACTTCGGGAGCTCATTAATTTTGTTGGGTGTAGTAAGTGAGCACTGATCATGGTCCCCAGACTAAAAAATAAGAAAATGAATAATAGTTTAAAAACTAAAAAAAAGATTTAAAAGCAAACCGAACTAAAAATTTGAAAATAATTGTAATTATTTTATTTATTTATTAACCAGGAAATAAAATGTTAATAAAATCCAGTAGTTAATCAATATTCATTTTACACGCTGTAAAATTTGCATAGAAGTTTTGGTCATATGCACACCCAATTTTTTTTTTAAATTTGATTAAATAAAATAGAATTTTTTTAACTTTGTGCCATCATTCCAAAATTACTGTTTGGTTGTTTTTTTTTATTCAAATTTGTGTCATCAAAACATTTCCCGCAAGCATTTCAAAATGACGACTGACTTAAATAAAAACGGTAAGTTTTTCGTGAATTTAGTTGTCCTTTATTCAAATTTGTATTATAAACGTGTCCCTCAACAATTTCAAAATTGCCTCTGTTTTTTTCTATAATTTGTTTTTTTTTTTTACAGAAATTTGTTAAAATGTTCTTTTTATTAAAAAAACTCTTGCGTATTTTTTTGCGTAAATTTTTTATCAAGAAATTTTTCATTAAACATTTTGAAATTATATGAGAAGATCTTGAACGTAGCCAAAAAAATGTTACACAAGTAAAAATTATGAACTTATTTTTGTACCTACTGTTCTTGGAAAATTAAAAATTATTTTTTTTAAACAACATTATGGTTGCGTTTTGCCTGTAAAGTTATATTTTATATGAAATTTGTCAATACTGTACTTTGATATGGGGAATGAACCAACGAACTATGACGAAATACTTCTTAAAAACACACTAATTTACCTCCTTCATATTGCACTCAAAATAAGAAAGCTTGAAGTAGGATTGATTTTTTTTACCTTTTTACACACAATATATGGGTAGGCCTACCTTTTTTCTAGTAAATGGTGGTACCATTTCTATATTTTTATATAACAATAATAAAAAAATACACTTTAGAAATTTTAAGTGTATTTTATAAAATACTACCTGGCCCGATCCGGCTTTGCACGGATAGACAAATCAAAGTTAAATGTATACTGTATTTAAAAAAAAAAATAATATCAGTAAATATATTACACTAAGTATTTCTTATGGGGATTTTTAGTAACTTTGACCCCCCCAACCCCCTAAGATTTCGAATGTTTTTAAAACCTTTCTTAGCGAGCACCTAGGGCTCTAGAGGAAGCTACCTACCAAAATTTCATCCCAATCCGTTCGGTGGTTTTTTTTAGTAACTTATACCTCCCCAAACCTCCCTTAAAATTTAGAATTTTTTGCAAACCTTTCTTAGCGATCACCTACGGCCCTAGAGGAAGCTACATACCAAATTTCATTCCAATCCGTTCGGTGGTTTTTGAGATTTCGTGATGAGTCAGTGAGTGGTATTTGGGTTATATATATATAGATTAAAACTAAAAATATATATTATATATATATATTTATAACTAATAATTATATTTTAACTAATCATGTTGGTCAACAAACAATATATTTTTTAAACATAAATAAATAGTATTTTACTTTATACATTTTTAATTAAAATATGTTGAAATTGTACAAATTTACTGGAACGTTCAAAGTATGGTGTAGGCTCTAGTAGATTAAATATTTGCAGATTATTCAATTTTTATAATTATGTTAACTTTGATTATTTTTTAAATTAAAATCATATTGACTTTCAAAAATTAATTGTGATAAGGCCACTTCAAAAAAAATTGAAAGCCTTAATAGCATTTTGGGAAAGTAGGAAAATTGAATGTCTATTTTCTTAAAGAGAAACTGCCAAAGACGATGTCTCGAGAAAATTTGTTGAGGCTTTAAAAAATGATAGAAGACTATTATTGGTCGAAAAAGCGAGGAAATTAGTATTTCAAAAAATAAGACGTTAACCTATGTAGGCTACTGTTTTTTCGGAAACCCCCTGAGGCCAAAGTTTCAAGAAAATCATTAAGAGATGTTTTGGAGATTGCTCGTTAAATATTAGAAAACAGGCAACATCTCGGTAAAGTATGAAAAATAATTTTCTCTTTTCGTATAGAAACACCCCATCATCAGTTGGAAAAGGAGGAACTAAATTTTTCTGAAAGTGTAACATTGACCAATGAATTTGTCATAGTACTGGAAAAACCTTTAAATGCCAAAGTTTCAAGAAAATCTTAGGACCGTTCCGGAGAAAATTTACCCAAACAATTATTGCATAGGCCTATTTAATATTATAGAATGACAATAAACAAGCAAAACAAATTTTTAGATTTGTCACTGATGACACAAAATACATTTTAAAACCGTTATTATTTTAAAGCAAATAATAAAAGTATACTTACATCGGCTGTTATTTCTTCAGGTCTGGTCCAAGTTACAAGTGGTTTTTGGATGCCCCATTCTTTGAACATGATTTCAGGTATAAACTTTTGCGCATCTAATGCTTTTAGCAAACCGTCAAACACAACAAACGCATAACCTCTGTTTTGAGAACGGTATCTTTTATCCTTATGTAAAGTCACTTTCTTAAACCCATCGAGCTGGGCAAACGCACTCTTAACTTCATGTTTCTTGAGTAACTTCGGAATTTTGCTAACGAACAAACAAATCTGGTTCAGTCGAGCTTCCAAATCAAACCCGTTGGCAATTTCACATCCGTTCAAAATCTCAACCGCTATTTTGGCATAACTTTTTTTCATAAACATTATAAAACAGTATCCCTGATTGATCCCTTCACAATCCACCGTGATGCTCATAGTATACGTGAATTGAAAACAAAAGAAGCGATAGACTATATCCTCGATTTTATAGGAACGCGGTATATTTCTTACGATTATCTCGGTATTATATTCCGGAATATTGTGAAAAAAGGCCGGATTGTAAACTGTATATGTACCATTTAGTTCGCAAACTAACAGCTGGCTTACAGAAGACATCTTACTACGGCAAAACCTCACACTACACTGAACAGTGAACACTGACCGATTGTCGCCAAATGATAGTCTTTTATAGGCGAAGCAGGCAATATTATTCGGGATACAGAGTGCCAACTTTGGAACGTATAATACACTATAGTCTGTCTGACTGAGGCGGGTGGAGGGGTAACTGTTTTCGTCCCGTACCTCACCCCTTCTACCTCTCCACGAGTGCAGTGGACGGCAGGGGTTTGCAGAGTGAAGGCGGGGAAGGGACGTTTAAAGTCTGCAGAAGTGAGTGGTGGAGGGGATATCTTTACTCTCCTACAACCCGAAAAAATATATCAGAGAACTATAGTGAAATTTGGCAAGAGAATTTATAATGTTCCGTTATTCAATGGCTTACGGAATAATTATTTTATACTAACTTTAATAGTTGGTTTTAGTTAATTATGTGAATAATTAAATTTCAAGACGTCATTTTGTATTTTTATACAAAATATTATTGGCTATATTTGTTTAGGTTACATCAGCAATGTGCTAACAGTAATGAAACAAATGAATAAGCCTACAAATACAGTTATGTAAAAGTTACAAATAATTTATCTTTTAACTAGCAGAGACTTATGCTTGCTTCACACGCAAACCATTCGCTCACTACTTTCACACGATTGTAAGTTAAATATTGTAAATATATGTAGCCTCTTTTTTATATCTCGGTTGATTATTGTTTAATATACATTTGCATTAAATGTTAAACATTCATTTCACAATATTTTTGAAATGTTTCACTCTGATATAGGCCTAACCTTAAATTATCGATCTTTTATTTCTTAAAAATACAAACAACATAATAGTTTATTTTAGGTGTTTAAAAATCAGCTTTTCTAAACTAATAATAAATATTTGTTGTTTTATGTTTTGAAGTATAGAAGTTTATGGCTTTTTATCTAAACATTGTATTTATAGAGTTACATTGAATCGATTTTAATTAATTTTTTTCGTTTTTTTTTTGCATTCCTTGTATAATAGCTTGTATGTCATAACTTATTAATAGGCCCAATAGTAAGGTTAGTAAACGCCATAAGTAGGTTGTTGAGCTTAGATGAAAGCATATTTTTGTTAACAAGGTTGTTTTGTCAAAGTTTGTAAGCCTCTGTTCAAGTATTTTAAAGTTTCAAATAAAATCTGGAAATCTTGTCAAGACAGAATAGCGCTTTGGAAACATTGAAAAGAGAATTTCTTTAAACTACCTAAGTAAACGTTTCACTCTGTTTTAATATTTTGGTATATAACACGCATATGAAAAATGTACAGAATCTGACATAAAGTCAATGTTAGGGTCGAGCATACAAAACTTCTTAACAAAAATATGACGTTTGCTGAAAAACTTTCGTAACAAATTAAAAATTACCATTTTTCAGAATTCCGATTAAACATTATTTTGAAAACATAAGTAGCAACGAGATTTACAAAAATGTGCCACATAATCAATCTTTATAATTTTATTACCCAACATTTTATTAATTTAATTAAAACAACAAAATAAAATTAGGTTAGAGAGACTGTTAGGACACATTGTATTAGACTAATATTTGTATTCGTTGCCATAACTACTTCATAAAATAATGTGCAGCCCTTAGAGACATTCATTTTTATATTTTAATCATGAAAATTTGATTTCTACAAAAACAAATAAGCTCATATTATTCAGGAAAGTCTAAATTATACGTCACATCTTTTAAACATTATTTCAATTATTGAAATAATTATTATCAAAACAGTAGTGTCTATTATAAATTGCGCAGACTATCCTGGCGGTACGCATCGCCAGCTTTGTGCTGAGCTAAGCTACTAGCCGTGGGAACATGGCTTTAATCAAATTCCCACTACAGTTTGTTCAAAAGTTGGCTTGAGAACATAAACACATAAGTATATTTTTAATGAGAAAACTTAAATTAAGGGGGCGCTTGCCTGCCCGCCATATTGAATCTTATTCCCATAAGAGCAATGCTACAGAATAAGTCATTTTTTCCGTTAATTCCTGGAATAAATTAAAAAATTTGGTTTCATTTTGAAGTACTGTCATATGCGAATGTTGATTGCCGAATACATTTTCAGAAACCGTTTTATTGTTTTCATAAACGTATGATATAAATAGTAAAAAATAGTAAACTTTATAAATTTTTTACTCAGTTGCAAAAAGAGATATTGCAAAAATCCTTAGCAATCAACACCCACAATCTATTTTACTTTAAGAAAAAAAAATACAGCTTTCGTTTTTTAACAAAAACAGCACAAAAATATGCTTAGTAGTGAAGGTATGTTTTGGTTATTTAACATTGAAATTGGTACCCAATATCGTAGTTTTGAATGTGGAAAGCCGAGCCTTAATTGTCAACTTTGAAGACCTGTTGAAGACTTATTTTGGCTTGTTTCGTTCACTTCTGATGAAATGACATCTGTTTGAACTCACTTTCGAAGTTTTTCGGCTCCAAAAAAAGATGCAAGATATGTTTCATATTAGTATTAGATTAGAGGAATATATGAATTCTGACGTAGCTGAATTTAAATGTTAAATTATAAATTAACTCCCTACATCTGGCCATGATAATTATTTCGGTGCGTGTGCAAGCATATTTTCAAAAATTTGTCAAATATAGTAATTATAAACCAATACGAAAGTGTTCCTTAGCTTGTTTTGTAGAAAAAAGTTAAAAGAATTCATATATGCCAGTAAAAAATTTATTGATGTAAAATTTACAAATTTATTAGCTCAAAAAACAAAAACAGCAACGAAAGGAAACAATTCAACTTTAGGCCTACATAAAAAATTAACATTTCTTTTGATTTTTTTTCAAAACGTACAAAAGTTTTGTAATTTAGTTCTAAATAGAACTGTATAAAAACATTTATCAATTTCAAATTTCTTATTTTGAAAACACCAGTCTTTTGTTCCTACTACAAGACTGCTAACAAAGCTAGGCCTAGTTTGAATTTGTATTTATAAATATGACCTATGCCCAAAAATAAAATATTATTATAAAAATTTTAGAGAATAACTCATAGAATTTATTTGTATACTTCTAAATTCTCATTTTGTAAACTTATTTCACATTGTATTACTTGTTCCACAAAATTAGAATAAACTGTCAAAAGTCTCGTGGGTCAAGAGAATACAATATGACCGTTAGAACTAGCGTGAGAACAATGCTTGCAACGCGTTTTCAAGTTGATTTATTAAATTCAACAAAAGTCTGTATTTTCCACTGCTATATGAATAACATTGAAACGAATTCTATGTACACCAGGAATTACTCTGCCACTACGCTTCCCCTATACATCAACGATAACAGTCAAGGTAAAGAAATGTTTTTATTCTTGGTAAGAAAATAGCCTACACACAGGATTAGCCTGGAGTGAAAATGGTTTTCAGTTTTTTTGTTGTTGTGGTCACTAAAGATACCGGCCAAAACAAAAGTTTATACAGGATGAAATTCAACACCTAATACTAGAGGAAGTTTTTTAGGAACTTTTGAAGTTATACTTCTTTGCGCCCGTTGTAATCGGGATGGGGTGTCGGTCGAGAAACCGTGTCACGCGTTAGAAGTAAAATCCGGAAAGTGCCTTTTTATACCTTTTCTCTACAAGAGATACCTCAAGAGTCTCGGTGGGTGAGTGGTTAACGCACTCGACTTCCACGCTAGTATCCCTGGTTCGATCCCCGGCTGGGATATAAAAAAAAAAATTATAGGAAAGTATACGAATATACACGAATAGACTAAGAAGTACAACTTCCACCGTCTGGTCCGACGCAGACCCATTTTTTTAAATCTGAAAAATTTAAATTTGCTTTTTTGTCAAATTTAATAAAACTTGATTAAGTCTTTTTAAGAGTATTGTTAGTGAATAAGGTTTTTTGTCATATTTTGACGATACACTGTGTGCTGTGAAGCAAAGTACATTGAGCGCGGAATATCTACACCCGATTCCTCGTTCACCGTGCAGTACATAGCTCCCATAAGCCATGTTATCCTTATTACAGTCTCAGCGGTACTAGCCAACTAAAAAACATCAACTCCCATGCAACGCTCGGTCAGTTGACGCGACCCGCATGACAATAAACGTGATGTTCCTTGTAATGCTAGTATCATGTCTATTCTCCCGTAAGACCTGTACTGCACGGTGAACATGGAATCGAGTGTAGATCTGTGGCCTACCTCACTGAAGGGGAAGAGATATACAGCGCGCAGCGTGCTACTAGCCTTGCCACAAACATCGTGCTTCCACTAACTCACTTTGGTAGTAGTATGATAGCTAGTATACAGTAGTATTGTCTTTTTTAATGTAAACCTCAATTTGATTTGATTATTTCTTGTTTGAACTTTTTTTTATATAAGTTAACTTTTTTTATGAGAAATGTATTGCTTTACTCAACGACACCTACGTGACAAATGTCTTCATGTCAGGTTAGTAAAAAGCCGCGCAGGCGCTGGAGCGCCCCTTCCCCAGCCCGCCCTATAAGCTGTTCCAAGTTTAACCCTCGAATCGGCAGACTAAATACTCCGTGCCGCGACAACACATTTGTAACGCGTGATTGTATCAAATATTTCACCCACTAAAAATATTCCAATCTCAAAAAGACAAAAACCGGAAAGGTAATGTTTCAAACTTTAATTTTTGCATTTAAAACTCTTTTCTAAAAGCTATATTTACATATTATGGTATAATCGTTTTAAAATTGTAGTTTTCTGTAAAGCTATTGTCGCTCATGAAAACACAAAGGAATTACTAAACTTTGTCACTTCTCTAAAGCTCAATATCGTTCGACAGAAATAATTTGACTATAATATAAAGATACCTTTGGATTTGTCAAGATTTTCATTTTCTAAACCTGCCTTCCAATCAGACGCCAATCTTATAGTTTCGAAAATATAAAGGTTTCTGCCTTTGTAGAGAAAAGTTCAATCTTCTAATTCGTGCAAAGCTAACCATATTTACTCTAACGGTTTTAGTCGTACAGTCCCAGGGCTATAGAATACAAGGGCTAGACCAGTCCGCCACGGAGAACGTTTCCGTGATTGCCACTGTGATGACGTCACGGCGGTAATGCCTGCTCCATTCCCACCGCTTCTCATAAGTATTCTCTGCTACCAGGAGTGCCCATCCCCCCCAAAGCCTATGGCGCAAATCCCCCCAAAACCTGCCTGTGGGTTCCTTTTCCCAAATAAAGTAGACATTTTATGCCCTTTTAGCAAAAAAAAAAAAAAAAAAACCAACTACGCATAGTTGTTTTTTTTTTCTTTCTTAAAAGTGTTATTTTATTCTCTGAAAACAACCCATTAGGTAGCTTAAAGTTTACAGTTAAATCCAATAACTTATAAAAGTTTTTCATAAAAATATGTTTATGGAAAAAAGGAGGTTCTACGTAATTTATAAAATAATACAAATACACAAATTCAGTAAGATTTATAAACAAAAACAACAAATTACCATTTTTGAAAGTAGCAGAAGACATCATAATATTAAATAAGTTCTTTAATCTCTAATGCTTGGTGAAAAAGAAATCCTTGTTATTGGTGGTAATCGTATGTAATGTAACATGTTAAAGTATTAAACTACCTATTCGAATTTAATAAAAAAAGTAATATATAGCTGAAAAATACAAAAATAAATTTACATTCATAGATAATAATTAATAAAATGTTGTAAGAAAATAACAATAAAAAACTACAATACATTTTGAAGACCAGTAGTAGGTACATAACCGATTTGGAAGAATACAAAAACATAATACAATTAAATGATATTTCATGCAACACAAAATTAAGTGAGAATAAAATTGTTTTAATATTATTTTGATAAAATTAGACATTGATTGAAAAGTAGTTACAAGGTGTAAGTATTGGGGTAAACACGAATACCCTAAATTAAGATTTTTAAATAAATAACAAAAAATAACTAATAATAATAATAATTAATAATATCAAATAGATTTTTAAAGAACTTAATGGAATAAAACTAACCTGCCAGACGCGTTAGATGTACGTTGTACGTAAAGGTACGTTGTGATTGAGCGAGTGGTGCGATAATCGCGGGCGCCTGTTTTGCATTGTTCAAAATGGTCTTGTTGTCTTGTTATGAACGGTCAACTGGTAGAATAATCGCTTCAATAACAACAGTCTGACGGCGATCATCACTCCGCGATTATCTTCCAGCGATAATCGCAGAGCTATGATCGCACCAGTCGCTTCAATCACAACATTAACCCGATAGCAAATGGAAGTCAAAACGGACGTACCAGGTCAAATTTCATCGAACAAGATATCATAGAACGAAATCAATGAGATGTCACAAAAATGTTCAAATGTGGTCTCTCAAAATTCCAAATGGTCCAATCAAAGAAAAAACGAACACATCTACGAAGAAGCAAGACAACACCCAAATAAAACAAAAAACGAAAACAAACACTGAAATGGAGAGGAAAGAGAAAATACCCTTAGTTCAACCCTCCCAATATCACGGCTTACCATCTGAAGATACACATAATTTTATATCCAGATAAGAAGTGGCTTCAAGAGCTTACGGATGGAAAGCCAAATCACAAACTATTAATTACATACCGTAACGTCGAAGACAACCAAATAATAGCACATGTAGTACAGGGTTTAAGACCTGAAATTTACGAAAATATAGTAACAATGGAGAATAAAACACTAGACCAAAGAATCTAAGGAAAATTGAACAACTTTTTCAAAAAAAAACCTAAATCACCAAAAAATACTTAAGAATCACGGAAAACCACAATAGCAAAGGAACTAGACAATTTGAAACCATTAAAACCATGACAGAGCAACTTACAGAAATTGTACACACATTATTGTTCAATATACAACAGAAAGGTTATAAAACAAACACATTTCAAATAAACGGTACCAGAAACTGGCACATACTTTCTCACAAACATATTTAAATTATTAAACAGAATCACAGTGACTTAATTTTTGTCGGAGGGGTATGAGAGGTGATTTTAAACTATATAGGAGATTAACTAATAAATATTATTATTATTAGCTATAGATAAAACTATTCGATCGATTTCGAACAAATTTGCACCAAACACGTCAATTAGGCCTGCATAGATGCACGAAAAAATGTTTTGAAATTTTTTAAAAAACAACCCTTTTTTGCCAAAAAACCTCAAAAAATCAGTTATTATTTTTATTATTAGCTAAACAAGAATTTATAGAAAGATACGGTTTTCTGCATGTAGTAGTTTACATTAAGTGCTGCAAATAAGCCAAATTTGATCAAAATCGTTAGAGCCATTTTCTTATAAAAAAATAATACCCTAACTGATTTTTTTGATGGTTTTTTGGCCAAAAAGGGGGTTGTTTTTCAAAATTTTTCAAACTCGTTTTTCGTGCATCTATACAGGCCTACTTGACATGTCTGGTGGAAATTTGTTTGAAATCGATCGAGTAGTTTTCGCTCTAGCTTTGCATACATACAGACAGACATTTTGTAAAAAACACCTTTTTTACTCAAGGGTAAAAAAATGAATATAAGACCAACAATGTTCAAAACAATTTAGGACAAAACTACACAATATGTAAAATAAATAAATAATAATACACCGAACAGATACATAATCAGATAATCTTCCGAAAATACAACTGCAATATATGTAAAATGGACAACCATACAAATGAAGAAACTGATTTCCATCCAAAAAGAAACAAACTGTTTTGTATTAAAAATTAGTTTAAAAAAAGTGAATAGTAATACTACTTTCAATGGATTTTTTTATGATTTGAACAGAAGTTTTTTTCTTTGATTAGACGACAAGACAAACTTGTTCACTCACTTCCGCTCATTTAAAAATGATGAATTTGTTATCGTTTTAAAGCTAACTAAACGTAGTTTATAACGATGTAAATTTGATATTGAAGTTAGAAAATAGTCAACCTTTAACCCTATTTCAATTTAGACGAATATTTCTAATAATGTGCAAATTATTTCTAATAATAACTTTTTCTACACTATATTTATGTGTAGTGGGAAAGTTTTTTTCCTATTTATTTAACGTCATTTCCGAAATCACCAATCTAAAGAGCATAAAATGAAGGTAATTCGGTATAGTAAATTTCATATTTGTATCGTTAAACTCATATTGTTGGAAAGCACGTTTCATACTGAAACCAAATATATACACTTTGTAAAGACATTTGTTAACGATTTATGCACAAACGCAGTTTGGACGATAGGCTGCATTTTTAATTCGAGCCGTGACGTCATCTAATGAAATGCGCTGAACCTGTCCAAAACGCGTTTTTCTGAGTAGCATCCCTTATCTACTTACACCATCGTTTTGGGAATGTTGTGAGGGGGAGTTCAGTTGTTTGCAGAATGACTTTGGTAGGCTCTCAATGCTGTAAATGTCTATAATATGTTTATACTTTGTTTACACCATACGCGGCGCCCTCTATAGGCTCGTTTCTACACTGCACTACAAGCAGTAGTAGTCGAATTGCCTGGCTGTCTAAAATACGGCACTTTCACACGAATAATTATTGGAGATTTTTAACACTTAGAAACAACAGATTATCTCCTAATTTCTTGGGGGGAATCGTCAAATCTTCATATTTTATATTGATTTTAATCAGGAACATATGAAAATTCCACCCCAAACTGTGAAAAACACCCCAAAAATTGATTCCCCCCCAAAAATTCTGATGGCGCAACTTGCGCCATCAAACCATGCTGATGGCACCCCTGTCTGCTACAATAATTTCAATTTCTTATCAAAGCTGTAAAATTTGTATGATGTCCTCTTCTTTATTTAGTTTTAGTATTGAGACTACACAAAGCAATAAGTAGACAGTAAACAAAGATGTAAGAAGAAGACAGGGTTACAATAAAACTCACTAATTTGTGGGTAATAAACCGTTGTAGTGTACTAAAGTTAGCATACTTTTAATTTGATTTTCCGAAACATTTCTGAAAACTAAATACGAAATTGAACAAAATGTGTCACATTATTGAAAATAATTGTATTTATTACAATGAACCACTAAAACTTGAATGTCATACTGCAGTTTAATAAAACATGTGTAATACTTATAAAATAAAACACATAAAACTTATAAATACTTACACATAATGAGTAGCTTATATGCAGATATGCACATTGACATAATAATTACTGCTGACATAAAATATAAAAAAATAATAATATAAAACTACTTTATAGAAATGTTCCTTCCCTAGGCCTTAGGGAACGGTTAATTTAATAGTTGAATTTAAACAATTGAACTATTTTAATTTAAACTGACACTGTACAATTTAATTTAGTCTAGAAGTTTAACTTAAAATTAAGTTTTATTTTTGTCATCAATCATTTTATTACTCTAGGCTTATATTTGATTCTAATTATTTGATTATTATTGTAAAGATACCAAAATTCGTATTTATTCTTAAAGCAGTTGGTAAATCATATCAGGGATCATATCATTAATCATCAGTCCCTGATACTCATAATCATAAAAAAAAGGAAACACATAGCCCATTATATTCATATACCATTTCAAAACATTAGTAATAAGATTTCATCATGATATGTAAAAAAAAAACCATATAGGCTTAAGTGAAGGACAAAGAATATGTAAAAGGGAGAAAGAAGAAATAATAATGTTGAGGAGGAAGAAGAGGAAGATAGTTGCAAAAGAGAGGAAGAAGAAGGTAATCAATTGTGAGAGTTCATTACTAGCTTTGTTGGAGAGCAGTTGATATTTTTGGTTTATGGCAGACATTTTTAAAAACCTTCAACATACATCTGCTAAATTGAAACCAGAAGAAATAGTATCAAGTACAGTATAGGCCTATAAAAAATTTAAAAAATAGAATATAAAAAAATTTAATATCCACCAAGACATTTTGGGTGAGTCAACTAAATTAGTACCTAATCACAAAACATCAGATCTGCAGACTTCCATTACAAATTCATACCTATTCAAAAGTACCAACCAAATAGCATCACTAACTTCCTGAATCAAAAATAATCAACCAAAGGACAATCTTATTTTAAGCAGAAAGTATTAATTTAAATTCAAAATTGTAATCACCATTAAATCATCTCATACTAATCAATCACCCTTTCATTAGGCTAAGTAAAGAAATTGTTATTAGTAGTTAAGAGTTTTTGTTAAATTGTTATGTAGGCTAGTATAAAATTTTGTGTTACAACTTATGTGATTTCTAACCGCTAGCAAGCCGGCAAAAGACTTATAAGCATTGTTAAAGCCCGAGATAATTTCCATATGTACGCAATTTGTATAATTAATTAAATAAATCATTTTCATTGTACCACTATTTATTGATAAATCGAAGTCACAAATCGAGAAATTCTTATAAGATTAATATTGAACTTAGAAAACTATAAAATTGGCTTCCAACTAGTGGGGCTTTATAAAAGGAAAATAGTACTATTATAAAAAATATTTATTTATCTCTAATTATTCTGACAATTTTAAGTGCATTTTGCTAGTAAAGATTTTTTTAAACATTTTAACTTAAAGCTGCAGAAGAAATTAGTTGAGGACCTTGGTAACTTTTTAACATGAAGTAATCTCACTTGCAACTTTTACATGAAATAAATAATATTTTTTTAATGTTTATTTTAATTTGAAGCTGAGTACTTCCAATTTGTTGTTTTAAAATTTTGAGTTATCATAAATTACCGGTACTCTACGTTTAAATCTTATTATTATTTATATATTATATATTTATTTATTTATATCGCATCATTATGAAAAAGTATGTTTTAATGTATTTTGTTAGTAAAGGTGTTTCTTGGAATATTCAAGTAACGCTGCAGACAATATTACTTGATAATCTTGGTAACATTTCATAAAGTAATCTCGTTTGCAACGAGACATTAAATAAATAAATACCTTGCTAAAACGGTCTGCTAGTAACTTGACCGCAACGCAACAACATAATATATTACCAAATTAATAGTTTCAGTAATTTCGTCGAGAGCTAAGGCGAACCGTGCTTGCGAGGCGCGTCATGGCACCTCAGTGACGTCACATAAGGGGGGGGGAGTGAGAAAAAGGTTGGGACAGTCAGCGAGCGTCAACATAAAAAAAGTGGACCAGCCCTTGTATTCTATAGCCCTGGTACAGTCCTGTGAAATACAGACAAGTGGGAAGTTCAAAACTCGTATTTCTTACGCTCTGGAAGTGACAGTTGCAACGGCTTTTCACACGGTACCTCGTACTGTATAAGATTCGTGCGCTAGAGGGTTCATTTATTTGATCTCATTTTGTGATTCAAGTAAAGCTAATTCAAATACTTTTATGAATCATTAGTTAGTATACAGTTCAATTTTTTGGTTTATTCTCTACACTTTGTTATAATAATATTTCATTTTTGGGCAAAGCATATATTCCTAAATTACTATTCAAACTAGGCCTAGTTTTGTTAGCAGTGTTGTAGTGGGAACATACAAACTGGTGTTTTTAAAATAAGAAATTTGAAATTGACATATATTTGTATACAGTTCTGTTTAGAACTAAATTACAAAACTTTTGTACTTTTGAAAAAAAATACAAAATTTTACATCAAAACATTTTTTACCTGCATATATAAATTCTTTGAACCTTTTTCTACCAAGCTATGGAACACTTGGATTGGGATATAACTGATATAACTACCATATTTGGGGAATTCTCGGAAAAAGAAATGCTTGCAAACGCCAATAAATAATTTTTTGTTAACATTGCCGCTTTGAGGGTAAAAGGTTGCGACAGCTCAAGATATTCCGAGCGCAGTGTAGTCCAAATGACCGGTGTGGGTTGCGAAGCTTCCAATGGTGTCTCCTAGTCTTTAAAATAAGCACCTAAACCATTACATTGGAATCATGAATACCGGTATTTATTTTTTAGGATACCAATCTTTACTCTCCCCCTTAAATACCTAGAAATATATTATTTCTTGTTCAGATTATTGAAATATATGTGAATTAGAATGTTTTTAATTACGTTAAATTTAATTGTAATACTTTTTCCATTTCCGAGTAAAAGGCAGACGGATATTCAGACTCTAAGCGGCTTGCCCTTTGTAATAAAGCCGCCATAACGTGGAAGAATACAGACTTTCTGTTTACACAATGCTTGTATTTTCGCATTCAACATATAGAATATTCAAACTGTTCTGATAATACATCTCGCTGTTTCAATTGAAAACGGAATATTAACGAAATCATTGGCGGATCCAGGATTGATAACATCAATAATACCACATAAAACAAATAAAAAGTTTTATGTGTTCACAAAATGTATATGAAAAAACGTTTTAATTTTACTGGGGAAGGGATTTAGAAGAGGAACGAAACCGAGGACCAAGTCAAATTATACCAAATATCTTTGAAATTTATATAAAAACTGTTTCCTAAAACTGTCCATATGTTAACGTTTTGCAACGCCAAGTCATTTCGGTGCGTGTGCAAGCATATTTTTTTAAATTCGCCAAATATAGTAATTGTATACCAATCCAAAAGTGTTCTGTACCTTTTTTGTAGAGAAAGGTCAAATAATTCCTATATGAAATTAAAAATTTATTGACGAAAAATTGTAATGTTCAGTAACGAAATAAAAATGTTCAACTTTAAGCCTACACAACAAGTAGTAAACATTTTTTGTAATATTTTAGTAAGCGTAAAAAAGTTTCGTAATTTAGTTATAAATAGAACTGTATAAAAACATTTATCAATTTCAAATTTCTTATTTTGAAAACATCAGTTTTTATGTTCCATCTACACGACTGCTATCAAAACTAGGCCTAGTTTGAAACGTAATTTAGGAATATTCGCTTTACCCAAAAATAAAATATTATTATAACAAAGTGTAGATAATAAATCAAAGAATTGAACTGTATACTTGTTAACTATCTTTTCATAAAAGTGTTTGACTTAGAATTATTTGAATAACAAAAGTGAGAACAAATATAGAAACTCTCGTCCATACAAACTATACGAGATGCGCGCGCAAACTCCTAAGTCTAGCCATGTTATAAAAGTCCGTTAGTGTGCAAATTCAAACGTTAGATGAGACCGTATTAGCAGTCACTTTCCCACGGTCCTACACAACAAACTGTTCAAATATAGCATATTTGGTTTACAGGGAAAGTTAGCTTGAAGCATTATGTTTACAAAGATACCAAAATATCTAAAAAATAGATTGTGGTCAAACAGATATCAAGTGTAATAAGTAACGCTGTTTATTGGTTGGAAAACTGACCAATTGCAAGGGTCTACAAAACGCCCTATAATTTTAGAACTATTTGTCTGACTTTTGATTGGATGGCAGCATTAGATAGGGGAAATTGTGAAGAATCCAACGATATCGAGGTTTAATTTAGGAGAAGTATTGGGCGGGCTTTAGAGAGAGAAAAATGATACGTTATTTCGTTGTGATTTATGATGAAATCCGGTGAATATTCGGGCGCCGAGTGTGTTGTAGAAAACTAATACACTGCAGCGATGATTACATATATAAAATATACGTTTTAGAAAAAACTTGTAAATACAAAAAAATAAATTTAGATCATTACCTTTCCAACGGTTTTTGATTTATTGCGATTGGATTATTTTTAGTGGGTTGAGTATTCATTACAAGTAGAGTTGTCAAAGTTGATCTTTTTCAAGTGCCACGCCCCCACGACTACTCAAATTGAGCAGTCTGACAGTTAGAAGGTTAAATTAACAAAACGCACTTGACTGGACTGTACTGTCTTCTACCAAAACTGTCTTCTAGCTGCTAACAAAGCCGAGCAAAAAGTGGAGGGGTGAAACAAAGTTTCTTTCTTGACTACAATTATTTCAATTACGTATTTAGACTAAACCGATAGTTAAGCCGCGTTCACACTTGCAGCTGGAGATCTATATATATATAGTTGAGCTATATAATTGAGCTGTTACATAGCTCCACTATATTCTAATATAAACGTTTTTCTAGCAACTAAAAATAGCTGTACTGAAGTTGTCGTTCTTTTACTTAAAATTAAAACTTAGCTCTTTAATTGTTTTAGTGGTTGTTATTACATTTTCACCCAATAGCAGCACGCTATAAAATACAAAAATATGATTTACATAGTATATATGTATTGTAAGAAATACATACGTACCAATTTCCAGCTCTTTATACTGGGAAGTATAATAATTAATTTGTATAATTTTAGGGGTTGTTACATTTTCACCCCTTAGCAGTGCACTAAAAAATACAAATATGGTTTAATTTTTATATATATCTTGTAAGAAATAAATGTACATATTTCCAGCTCTCTAGTCTTAATGGAAGTATAATAATAAATATTTATTGTTTTAGGGGTTGTTTCAACCCTTAAATCTAAATTAATTCTACCCTATGTCTCATTCCAGGTCATGATCTATATGTGTGCCAAATTGCATTCAAATCCATCATGTTGTTTTTACGTGATTGAGTAACACACACACACACAGACGGACACCATTAGATTTTTATATATTAGTATAGATAAACTATTTATTTACTATTATTAAATTGGGAATAATTCTTTATCTTCACGAAAATTATTTTTTTAATTTTTATTATTTTTTTTTTTTTTTTTTTGAAGGGGAGGAATGCTCTTACGCAGACCTCTCAGCCAGCCTGAGAGTTACTGTGGGACTCGATCCGCTGCCGCGCGGACCCACTACCCACTAAACCATCCCCCTCTCCCCAAACTGCTCACAGGGGAGGAGTAACAGCGTCTAGGGAATATCCTTAATGACTGTAAGAGTCAATCTGAAACATAACAAAATCATCGTTAATGGTATGGCGGTGGCGGCTTGAAGGTGTCTCTACTCGAGACCAGCCATCAGCGGAATCCAAGATCAATGCCTAAAACATCACTGGCATACTGGCCCGGAGCTCCGATGAAGGCACAATCCCGAGAACGAGTGAAGAAGTCGGGTTGGAACAGAAGAAGAAACGTGAGAAAATCATTCCCCGAGACCGGGCCGGCAGCAGAACAGCTTGACCCGTACCTAAACATCACTGGCAGAGGGATCCCGGAGCTACGATGAAGGCCCGACTCGAGTTCCGACTGGAGTGAAGAGCTGACTGGAACAGATAATGCATTGAATTAGTGCTTGAAGAAGTCGCTACTAATTCAAAGAAGTCGGAAGAAAGAGTCCGCCGGCGTTGTGTAGTGATCGTCCGTCGAAGAAGTGAGGATTGTATGGATGACTTCGCTGCCCGCAGTAACCGACATCAGGTACCAGGAGAACTCCCCAATGAAGGCGTCCGCCAGCGACGATGAGTGTGCGTCCGTTAGTCGTGTTCGATGTGAAGCGCTCCCCGTGATAAAACCATCCTCGGAACTTCAAGGCCTGTCCTAAATTTCACTGGATGTCTCACGGAACAGATGTGTAAGAGTCTTTATACTTTTGAATACAAAAACCCGCGTAATATTCAACCAATCAGAGATTGAGATTACACTGAATGCTGTTCGTTGTTTCGGGTATCGGTTCAAATACGTGGAATTGTCGTCTACGTTATTATAAATCTAAATAATGCATTCGCTCAAAAGATTGTTTTCTCTGGAAACCTCATTCTTGTCTGTTCTCATTCTTGATTGGTATTCTTGTCTGTTTAAATAAGTTTTCTTCTTTAATATCAGAAATTTTAAACAATGGACCACTTCAGTCGATATTTTGGTTCTATCGACGTTAGGCCTAATTCTTATTGTAAATGTTTAATTTTGATTGAGTTTCCTTATTTCTGCAAATCGCTTTAGTTTTTTCTTTCGGTTGTAGTCAATTATTTACAGTGTATTGGTTATAATTTTGTTATTTATGTTATCCGGAAATTGTGAATTTGAGTGTTTCCACACACACATGGTCGTGATGGCAGAAATAAAATGGAGGTTAAGGTGGGGGGGGGGCTATATATAGCTGTGCTACAAACAAATGGCATTTCTAGCAGAGCTACAAAGCTGCGCTAGATGTTTTCTTTGATCTTTACCGACAACCAACGGATAGCTCGTTTACTGCTATATAGCCGTGAAAATATTCTATATAGACGAGCTATGTAGCCCGAACTTGAATGTCGTTTTAAGGAATTTGTAGCTCAGCTAAATAGCTCAACTATATAGCTCTCCAGCTACAAGTGTAAACGCGGCTTTACTCTAAACTTAACGTCAATATAATGTTCTGTATTTGTAATTTTTAATGAGAAAATAATAATAAAATTACAAAGTACTAGTTTTATTATTTGTGTGTACATGTAATGCAAAATGCATTAAAATATAATTATTCTGAAATAACCTTATACGGACTTAATACTTAAAAGGAATAACCAAAGTGAGGAAATATTAAAAGCAAATTATTTCGTACATAACGGAAAGCAATGTTCTTGCTAAGCTTAAAAAGCAGAAACAAAAATAGGAAGACAATTTCGTATTGTCTGAATGTTTCTTTACCGTCTATGGTCGATTACACCAAAATAATGAACACGCATTCTGTCAGAATAAAACGTCATTGTACAGTATGGTGTATTACGAAAAACTGTTTTACAATTAAAAAATGTGTATGAAAATGTGTCACCATAGTCACATATTTATAAAAATAATTTAGTCAAATTAAATATTTTGGTATCCCGGAATGGGCCTTTGATTTCTTTTTGTCTAAGACACAGATAAAAAATTTTTTTTTTTTTACCAAATAAATTAGTTTTCAAATACAAAATGTAACGTTTAGAAATGTTAACAATGAATACTTAACATTATAAGAAGCGAAACCTTATGCGCTAAAAGGGAACGAACAATAGTTGGTAGTTTACCGAGAATTCACTCCGAGCGCCACCAGTCTTTTTGTGGGCTGCCGAGCGGCGAGACTTTCTCTTTCATCCCCAACCGGCCCAACCCCAGTAGACAAATATCGTAGTGTCAAGCGTCAAGAGTCTGTTGGATTTTGCTCCATACGGCCTAAATAGGCCGACAGATATAATTTAAGCCCAAAAATAAAGTAATTCCGACTGCATTTAACAAAGCTCTAATTTTTTAAAGATCCAATATTGCGATAGGCTGCAATATTTGTTTCTTGAAACTGTCCATATTGGAAACAATATATAAAATTACACAATTTTAATTTAACGTATAAACCAATTATTAATGAAAATAAAAAAATTATGAGATTAATAAAAAATTATTGTATAAAATAAAGTAAACACAACATCCTCTCTTGATTCTCAGATTACTAGAATAGCAAATTGTACCTATAAAAACCATATTTTTGTAAACTATTATTGAAGTTAAACATGGTTTCTAAAAGAATACTCAAATCATCAATTTGAAAGCACTAGGATTGATTTATATAATTTCAATTATGACTAAAAAAAACAAAATTACTATAAACGACTGCAAATTTAATGTCTATCTCAAACAAACTAACGGTACCAAAACAAATTGCACATTTATAGTAAAATACAATACAACCCATTGTAATTCAGAAAATGTTATTAATTGTTTATGAACATGATCGTTAAAATCCTTTTTTTAAATACAAATTACATGTTAAGAATTTATATTTCAGCAGGCAAAATAAAGACATTCTACATTTACATTTATTAAATTCCAAATAAATCAATGAATAGGCTTACAAATTTAAAATATGTACATTTTGAAAATTTATATATCATTGGAAATAGAAAATAGAAAGGTCATTTATATGAAAAACAAACAAATAATTTCGGCTTTAAAATATTTACATTAGTAAAAGTTACTTGTCATTACCAAAAGAAAGGCAATCTATGTTTACAGCAAATTACGTACAAAACAAACAAATAATTGCAGCTTTAAAATATTTACTAAAAGGTAAACATTATTGGCAAAAGAAAGGCAATCTATATTTACAGAAAAAACCAAACAAATAATTACTTCTCTTTAACATATACATTTGTAAAAGTTAAATATCATTTGGAAAATAAAAGCGATCTATATTTACAGCATATTCCGTACAATTACGGCTTTAAAAGATGTACATTTGTAGAAGTTTAATATCACTAACAAAATAAAGGCAATTTATTACAACAAATTACATATAAAACAAATAATTAGAGCTTTAAGATATGTACATTTGTAAAAGTTAAATATCACGAACAAAATAAAGGTAATTTATATTTACATGAAATTACATACAAAACAACAAATAATTACAGCTTTAAAATATATTAATTTAAACAGCTGCACATTAAGGATTACAATAAGGGAAAACTGGCTTTCAATATTCACAACTTTTTGCACACCAGTGAAAGTGACGGGGTATGGTGGGGTGGGTCAACGTTCTAAAGTCCAAGTTGGGGAGAAATGTACAGTCCGAGTCTGGGAAAAAAGTACAGTCCACCACGTTGACACTAGCGAAACCTGTTGGCTTCTCGGTAAAGTAGGCTTTCTCGGTGACTAAGCGTCGCCCTCAAAAGCACTACGGTTTCGCTTCTTATAAGTGTTGAGTATTCATTGATGTTAATCACCAGTCGAAAAACAACTTTTACCCCTCTGTTGCAAGGCAGTAACCAGGAAAACCAGGTAAGGACCGGGTATTTGAATACAAACCCTTTTATTACGTTCACTGCTAAGGACGCACATGTGAGCTTGACTCTGAACACTATGAGAAGTGGCCGACGCACAGTGCATTGCACGCCAACCCCATATTCGGAGTATTTTCAATCCACAATGCATTGCGTGCTTTGCACGCCAATCCCGTATTGGAAGAATTTTCAATACACCGAGCATTGCGTGTTTTTGTTAGAGGAAAGTATTTTTGTTGAGCCTTCATTGTTTTCTTATTTAATAGATCAGATCAAGCATACAACTCACAACCTACTGCAACTATGTGTACTGTACGTTGTAGTTAAATCAAGTAAATCTAAGTTCAATATGCATGCAATGCACAATAATAAAAAATATGTTGCTGGATCCTCTGTTGTGTTGTCTATTTTATAATTTAATTCGCACTTTTTAAACCTAGTTTTAATGTTTACTACTAAATTTTGGTATTTAGGGGGGGGGGGGGTAGACCAACTAACCCACCCTCCTGGCTACGGCCTTGCTCTGTTGCAGTTGGTTTAATTAAAAAATAATTACAAGGGAGTAAATATAGGGATACATTAGGACATTTTCACTTCAATGTTGCACTTGTTTTAGTAAAAAAAATCTCAAGGGAGTAAAAATATGGATACACTAGGAAATTTTTCAACCCTGTTGCAGTTGTTTTATTTTTTTTAATCACAAGGGAGTACAAATATGGATACACTTGGACATTTCTCAACCCTTTTGCAGTTGTTTTATTTTTAAAAATCACAAGGGAGGAAAAATATGTATTCACTAGAAAATGTTCATCCCTGTTGCAGTTGTTTTAGTTAAAAAATAATCTCAAGGGAGTAAAAATAGGGGATACGCTAGGAAATATTCAGCCTTGTTGCAGTTGTTTTGATTAAAAAATAATCACAAGGGTGTAAAAGTTAGAATACAGTAGGAAATTTTCACCCCTCCCCCCTGTTGCAGTTGTTAAGAAAGTCAATAATGACAAGGACAAGGGTATAAAAATACACAGAAAGTTGTCACCTCCCTGTTTTAAATGTTTAAGAAATAATCACAAGTGAGTAAAAATTCACAAGGAAATTTCTAGCCCCCCTATTACAGTTGTATTAGTTAACCACTAATCATAAGGGAGTACAGATAAAAGAGGAAATTTTCACTCCAAGTTGCAGATGACCAGATGTTTTAGTTAAAAATAATCACCGGGTGGGGGGGGGGATAAAAATAACTGTGTTGCTGTTGTTTTAGAAAGTCAATGATGACAAGGGAGTAAACAATACACAGAAAGTTGTCACCCCAACTGTTGGACTGTTGCAATGTTTTTAGAATACAATAACCACAAGTGAGTAAACATACACTAGATTATTTTTTCATCAAATAGTAAAAATTCCGTAAAAGGTAAAAATTACATTCTGCCGCCTATGTGCAAAGGAACAAATATTGTAAAACCATTTCCTTTCAAGCACTAGATTGAATTAAATTTACACCATATTTAAATAAATTTTAGATTTTTATTAAAAACCTAATAATAATGTTTAAATGTTTGACAACAAGAAGATAATCAAAATTGACTTTCACCATTGCAGTTGAAAGTAAGATACTACTCAATTACCTTATTATTAAAACAAATTAATATAAATTTAAGATGAATGACAATTATTTAGAAACAACTTAACCTAGTCTATATATTAGGTAGAAAGTTTAAAAAAAATATAAACATGGATTAATGTACTACTGCACACAACATAAAAACCTACAAACGACTTAGTTCAACAATTATTGGGTAATGAACTACCCATGCAGTGTACTTTGAAACATTCAAAATTGAATGAATTGAGAAAATGTGTAAACTAACCCCAAAACTGGCAAACAACGCTATAGCGCGTTGTCTCAGCTCGCTATATAGGCACATTGCGTTGTCTCAGACAAAGCAACTTGTATTGCCTATTTCATCCACTAAAAAACATCCAATCTCAATAAAACAAAAGCCATTTGAAAGGAAATGTTTTAAACTTTAAGCTTTGTATTTAAAAATGAGTTCTTAAACGTATATTACATATGTAATCATCGTTTTAAAATTGTAGTTTCTAAACAGCTAATGCCACGCCTGAAAACCCAAAGAAATTACACAAACTTGTCAAGTTTACTACTTTTTATGTAGACCTATATATATAAGAACGTTTTATGGATTTTCCTTTACTGTAAATTTATTTCTCTTGAGCTAATAACTTTTAAAATTGTACAGAAATAAATTTTTTAGTTGCATATATGAATTCTTTTGTACTTTTTCTATAAAAAAGCTATGAAACACTTTTATATTGGGATATAATTACTATATTTGAAGAATGTTTGAAAAAAATGCTTGCAAAACAAAGAAAATCCGGGCGAATTAACAAGGAAAGTTCTATGGTTGAAAGTAAATGTAGCCTACATGGCGATGAAAAACAAGTAAAACCAAAATGGTTGGAAAATTTTGAACGGAAATAGTGCTGATTTGGAAAATAGTGAAAGGCGGATAGCTGATATCTGTCTACTATCACACTCTCGTACACCCAAACCTAATGCAAGTGAGTGTGAGTAAAAACTGGCACATGCAGTGTTCTGTATTTCGTGTGCTACTTGCTAGTTCGTTGTGACGGGTTATCTCGTTCTCAAAGTTGTGCCAGTGGAGAGTGGAGTTTTGTGATTTTATGAGACTAACTGATGCCATTACAAAACATACAAGTTTGTAGCCCTATACATAAATAAATATCATTACCAATTTTTATGATTATTTGTTTCAAAGTATGATTTTAACTTATGTTTTAAGATAAAACAAAACCTGGACCCTCCCCCGTTCCCCTAGGGGTATACAATATTCTCCTGCCGAAACCGCCACCATCGCCCAGATGTTCTGGATCCGCCCTTGGGCATTCCCTAAAATTTCCCTTGTTATCAATTTCCAATACACTTATTATTCTTTAAAGTTCCTTCATTGAGTTAATTAGTGCATGTTTTACGTTCGGACAAAATTAAATCAACGTCATCATAGTAAAAACTAAGGCTTTAATTTATTAACAGTAATTACAGCGATTCACAAAAGTCTTTTGTTATTGTGCTGTTAAACCGATATAACCAGTCAGCTAGATAATTATTAAGTAGGTTATTCGTTATCATAGCAATTGCAACTAAGTTTGTAAATAATCTGACGCAAGATATGTTTGCTAGGTTTTTATTAATACTAATAAAATGGAGAAGCAGGGAGGCCGAGAGCCTAAAGTTCCAGTTTGCCATAGTTGGAAACTCGTAGCTTTGAAGTTGGTTACTAGGTATCAGCATTGCATTTGGATAACCTAATAGAACTCCGATCCAATGCAATATTTTAATCCACTGGAAATTCGACGATAATGGCGCTATCTATTGGGGAAACGACGGAAGCGGTGTGAAGTACCAATGCTACCAATGATTTCTCCCTAGCGCTACCTCGCGGCGCGATCATGCACTATTTTCCTGACAACCTTTTTTTCGGCACACAGCCCTCGTATGCGTGCTTGATCTATTTTATTATTCATGATCTATGGTATCAGTTTACCTACTACATTTGGTCTTCACTCGTCTAACACGTTCGCTACCAAAATACTAATTTTTTTCCTTACGCATAGATTAGCGTCGCATTTAAGAGACGCCCGGTTTCTATCCACAGACTGCTGCCGCAAATGTGGGACTCCTGTTTTAATAATAGGCAAATAGGCTGAATTTGTGGCAGTGTTATTTTGTTATGTAACTTATAATTTTGAAGTACAAGTATATTTTAAAGACCTGATTTATTGGTATCAGTATGTAAGATGGTCTGCCGATCATATGCGGTGCTTGGTCTGTAACTTTGACGTCTTTGAACGTGGGATCGTGAAGACGTCAAGTTCTCATGAATATTACCCCCTTTCTTAAGCCGCAATTCTTGGTTGTTTTCCCGCAATTTTGTTTTGTGGGAATGGTAAGACTTGTAGTTCTCGGGAATCTCCCCCCCCCCGTTTCTCAAACCTCAATTCTTGGTTTTTTCCCCGCCTTTTTAAATCTTTAAATCGTGGGAATGCGAAGACGCAAAGTTCTCAGCAATCTTTCTCCCCTCTTTCTCACGTACTGTAGTAGGGTAGTAGGTACTGGAAAGTATGCAATGCCATCAAAATCTCATTTTCTAAAAATGAGTCCACTTTTGGTAGGCTAATTAGTTTAGTAGCAAAAATTTGGACTTGCAGTCTGGCAATTGTTTATTCTCGAACCCAGTTACTGCATCGATCTAACTGCATTACTGCTGTCTGCTCCGAGTTCATATACTAAAGAGATAGAGTGAAGAATTTAAGGATACAATATTAATGCAAATAGGGAAATTTTGATACAGTAAAATTCACTTACATTTTACAAATTATTCACTTCAAGGATTACTTGATCAAAAAGTAACACAAAAATCAAGGATTTAATTTGACTGACGAGTCTACAGCCGGTATAAATTAAAATATCCCACAGACGTTTTAAATCATTTATTATCATAAATAATAGAAGTAAATAAAATACTGTTAATTATTGATTAAATTATATACAAATATGTATAGGCCTACGTAAAAAATAGCAGAAATTACTAATTTTGTTACTTTAAACTTAATTGTAATAGAAACGTTCCATATTCTACTTTATATAAATAGGTTGTAGTTATTATGACAAAAAGCACGCTATGAATTACGTTTATAAGGCTGGTTATACGTTAGGAAGCTTTAAAAGCTACACTAGATTAATAAAATAATTTTAACATTATTAGGCCTACTCGTATTTATGATGAGCTATAGGCTTGCATTCACTAAAATTATCAAATATATTTGTAATTGTAAACTTATACGTTTTGTTTGTCAAAATACTTGAATTTTGAAAACCAATCGGTATTGAATCAATGAATTTCTTAATATTGATTAACTTTAACAAATATTTGAAATTATTTAAAAGTATAGTACTGTGAAACCCTTACCATAAATAATCATTTTTGTTACCTAATGTCATTATAAATTTTAGCAGAAAATGCTATCTTAAAATTATATTGCGACATTATGTTCCAAATTCGGATCACGTAAAATATTACTAAATATCTCAATAACAAAGAAAGCCAAGTAAAAGCAAATTATTTTTTTAGATGTACACCAATTATTGGCCAATTCAGCATATAATTGGAATACAGCCAACTCTCAACAAATTAGACTTAAACGAGGGTGACCTACAAAATTATTAACTTCGATTGTACAGCACCAAACTATATTGAATACAAACTAAATGAAATTGCATTTAATATATGTGTTACAACGCAATATGAACACTGCTTTCAAGCAAATAGTTTGTTCATATTGATTCTTATATTACATTCAATCAAATTTGGGCAAACAGGTAGACATTGTATATTGTTAAAATAATTTCCCCCTGTCACAAACATACCTATAATTACAGAAATTTTTGTAGTTAGATATCTAAGACTCGATCTGTTTAAACAAAATATTATGTATTTGAGTTTCACAGGATAAAAGCAAACCAATGGTCACAATTATTTACTTTAATTTCAATTTACGTCAAATTTTTCTTTACACTATTTATCTTTTCATTATTTTATTAGTGTTCAAATTCACTAGGAGAAATTAATTCAAATGGTACGTCCACCGAAGGAAGCTAACTTTTATATGAAATAATAATAATGATATCCACACAACCTAAATATTTAAATATTATAAAATACAGCATTTACTATTTTACCTCTATCAAAATATACAACAAGTGGAGACAAGTTCAATTTAAAGTTTGCATATTTTTGAAGAAAATAAGAGCTATTACACTCGACCCAACTTGAAAACAGTTGGTCGAAGGAGGGTAAAACTTCGTTTCTATAAATTTCAGACCATTTGGAGACGACACACAAAATTCATTAATTTTTATATATATGTCTTATTTCCGGATCTTTAAATAGGCCTATGCTTCATAATTGCAGATTTTTTGTGAAAGAGTCCTAGTAGCATTTTTCAGATACATTTTTGTTTGTTTTTTGATCCGATTCAAATGGCGGAGTTAGACCGTTTAATCATTTTTGGGTAGAGATTTGAGGAGTATATAAGCCCGAGAACCATTATGAGTTATATCATTCGAAAGGCAATTAAATTTGCTATAATCCTGTGCAAATGTATTTTTTATATAGTTCTCGGAACAATGAACAAAATTTGTAGGAAACTCCTGATAAAAGATTTTTTTTCAATATCTATGTATGGTTTTTGCGCAATTTCTCCCTCTCATAAGCCTGAGTACAATTAGTGAGTTATATAATTCGAAAGGCAATTAAATTTACTATGATCCTATGCAAATGTATTGTTTGTATAAAGTTCTCGGAACAATGAACAAAATTTATAGGAAACTCCCGATAAATAATTTTTTCATTATCCATGTATGAGTTTTGCTCAATTTCTCCCACTCATAAGTCCGAGTACAATTTGTGAGATAAATCATTCGAAAGGCAATTCAATTTACTATAATCCTGTGCAAAGATATTTTAGGTACAGTTCCAGGAACAGGAACAAAATTCATAGGAAACTCCCGATATATGATTCCTTTTATTATCCATGTAAGATAATTGCGCAATTACCACTCAAAAGCCCGAGTACAATTTGTGAGGTAAATCATTCGAAAGGCAATTAAATTTACTATAACCCTGTGCAAAGGTTTTTTTTGGTACAGTTACCGGAACAAGTAACAAATTTTATTGGGACCTACCAGTATTTAATATAGCACGGAATTTGTAGCATGAACTGTGACCTTGAGATGCGCAGTTGACTCGGAGTTAATTCGAGTGGTGGGGGGGGGGGTCAGAGAAGCTCAGTCGATTACCGGGCTTTGAACGGAACACTTCGGTCTTGAGGCAATTGCACGGGTTTCCAATAACATTATTGTCCGTGCCCAAATCTATTTATTGTTTAACTATCGCTGTTTATTATTGTTATTTAGCGTTGTTTATTTTTTATTATTTATATTTGTATAATTAGGTTTAAGGGAAGGCAGTATCATATCAAAACTAGGGGGTAGAAAAGTTATTCACAGCCAAACCCTTGAGATCGTTGCTAATGTCAAACACTTTATGAAAAGAGAGGCGGAAACAAATGCTCCGATTAATTTGACAAAGGTTCTGGAATGAGTTGCACAGGCAACTGGTATTTCAAAGAGCACATTAAAGAGAATATTTATTTTCATCACACTGAAATTAATAATATTAATAATAAATTTAATATATTTATTTTCAAAATAACCTATTTTTGTCAGTAACATTCCTGAAGTAAAAATGACAACATAGACCTAGTTTTCGTTTACAGCACTAACTAAATTATTGAGGTCAGCTGATTTGCATATTCACTAAATTAATTGGAACAGCTGATATCAAATCATCGCTTAATACTAATATAGACACAATTTTAATACACAATTACCGATACTTTTACATGAATAAACGTAGGCCTACTTATGTACTTTTTTAAATAATAAATTATAAGTTTATTTATTTTACTTGTAAATAGTATAAAAATGTAATTTTTATTGTTACTCATGTTTATTTCTTTGTTAAAATAGTTATTATATCTGTCGTTATAAGTTGTTTTAACTTTAATCATGAACAAGAAACAGGTCCGCGAGCGTTACGAACATCAGATAGACAAAAATTGAGATAAGGCTTGTTTCGGATTCTTTGGTGTATGAAACGTAAACAAACGAAAAATCACACTATTCTCAACAGTCTACAAACAAAACTCTTATTCTATTTATATACAAATATAAAAAGTCCCATATCTATACAGTATTTACATGTTGCAAGTAATACAACATAAAGCTGTCGAGACAACTTTGATAGTAAGCGTAGTGGCCCTTCTGGCCCTTCCCCTCCAGTGGACGGCGTCCCCACTTGCCTATATTCTTCCCTCCCGCCAGCGTATCGTAAAGTCCATGCTAAAACTAACGAGCTATACTAGTTATTCCCGGATAATCAAATTCGGATATAGTAATGCGGCAGTGCTGCTTACGCTTATTTTTTTTAAATTTGTGTAAAATCATTTTTACAAGGAAACTAATGACATAAACTGTTTTGCATAAACCCGTGTTAGATGGAAATGTTGTAGAATTTGAATAGTTCTATCATTTTATTTCATTAAAGTTTTAGGCTCTAGAAAAGGGTTTATAACAATTACAAAAATTGTAATTACGGATAAAATTTTAGCTTGGCACGTGACGTACTAAAAAGAACTGGGTAGAAATAAGTACACAAAAGTAGGTAGAGACGTTTTCACAAAATGGTTAAATATATTCTGATATATCTAAAAACAGTACCTACAATAATTATTATTCACAATTTTTAAATACATCTAAATTTGATAAAATAAATTTTTACTCAATTTTACTGATCTAAAAGTTATAAAATCATTTACAATGACAGATTACATCCGTCAAAGGAGGGCGGTGCTAGTCATTTAATCTCCCGCTCTTCTAACCTTTAATCTATGTATTTTATTTTAATTATTGAATCTGAAATTACTTCTAATTTACTAGTACATAATAAAGTCGTTAATTTAAACCCTCATACATATTCTTTTAATTAATTGTTATTTGAATTAATTACTATTGTACTAACTCAATATTATAAAAGCCATCGTATTATTTAACGATTTATTTTAATGATATTAAGCACGGATACTAGAATACACGGTAGGGGTCACGCGCAGGTGACGTCACCCTGAACCCTGCGCCTCACCGCACTGTATACAGACTCCACAATGTCATTCGCTATTCGCACACTAAAACGCGTAACCTGCAGCCTTCAGTTTCGTTAGATATTTTTAATACTTAGGGACGAAAGTATAATTTTGCAGGCCAGTACGATTTTATATCGGTATATACATTTATTAATATTAAAAGTGCCCTAACCATGCCGTTACTCTTAAGTTTTCTGTAATAATCACTAGAGTTTGATGAATTCCCATGTGTACAAATTTTAAACGATTTTTTTATTCAATGCAAAGTTTGATCATGTTTGACCTAAACCGTAACATTTATAAAGATGTAATTTGTTTATACTTATCACTGAGTATAAGTTGACCATTTATGTATTTATGAAACAATTTATATTTTTTTTTTATATTTTAACAAGCCATTTGTCCATGAGAGCTCGTATCTGATCCAACCAACCATTTTCATCAGGCTTCCCCACTAGATATTAAAAAAACATATTTTACATGTAATTGTTTCTGAAATAAATGTTTTACCAGTCTCAGTCTCCAACCAACACCTTGTAAAATCAAGGTAATATTTCGAAGGAAATTTTACAAGAAAACTAGTTGAATATTATGATCGCAGATCTGTCATGGTTAAATAATATTAAGAGCAATGTAGATATCATTTTCTGAAAAAGTTTGTTTATATATTAATAATAGTTTCTTATCAGAAAATTAATTATAAAAATTATGAAAAATATTTTGTAAATTAATTAATAATAAAAGAAATAAAATATTGTTTTACATGAGTGAGTACATTGTACATATAACCAATTCACTCAAATATATAATCAATTTATGTATATGTTTATATCATCCAAATTGATATCTTCAGACTTTTGTTACTTGTAGAAGAACGCCCAGAAATGAATAATTGACCGAGCGAAGCGAGGTCTCCGTTTTAACTCTACCGTTCGGCATTTCGTCTGTATGTCTGTATGCCTATGTGTCTGTGTGTCTGTCTCACGATTACGGCCAAACGCCTTGACCGATTTTGATGATTTTTTGCATGAATGTCCCTTATTCCTAGGCCGAGCCATGTATACAGGGTGTATCAGGAAGAAACGGAAAGAATTGCAGGACGTGTTCTACTGGTGAAAATAATGAAAAAAGTTCCTATAAACATAGGTCCGAAAACGCTTCGTTTTCCAGATATCCGCCATTTTGTTTTTTTGTACAAAATAATTCATATCTAGTGAACGGTTTGACTGATTGAGTTCAAACTTGGCATGAAGTTTAAGCTG
>JAGFPH010003416.1:0-14512 GCA_018207615.1 Philaenus spumarius | reverse complement strand
AAGCAACAGTACTAACTCTCTCACCCCTCCTAAGGAACAATTCCCATACTATGCGGTATCAGACGTGTCATGTGTGCTGTACTTAACTAAACCTCATAACCTTGCTGAGAAAGAGTTCGGACCATACAAAAGCGCGGCGAGACTCAATCGTATAGCTTGGCGAGCATTTACGTAGTTGTTTTGATTTACAGTTGCCCCCCCCCCCCCCCCCCGTAATGTTGACACATTAAAATTGTTGCATGTTTTTGAATACAGTAAGTTTACGCGGATATTGCTCATCCTAAATCCATTTAAACCCGCAATTGTTCAAATAGCGTTTTTTAAAAATACGAAACTCTTGGGGACAAAATTCTTCATCTTTAAATTAATAGTTACAACGTAAAAAAATATTTAAAATCACCCTATAGCGGCGGTAGGTTACACGACATTGCTGAGCCTAAATCCATTTAAAACCAGCAATTGTTCAAATAGCGTTTTAAAAAAAATACCAAACTCTTGGTGACGAAATTCTTCAGGCGAATGGCTTGGTAATATACAACATACAAAAATATTAAAAATCAATGTTTTAAATTGTTAATAAATATTAAACAAAATATTTTTCTTAGTTTTGGAAAAGCCATTTGCATGCATATTGGCCATAGCTTTAAAATGACATATCGTTCATAATTATCCGATCAAAAGTAAAGGAACAATTTGGATTTTAATTTAACATTGGTCTTACATTGGTCCAACATGGCCGACACCTAGAGCCGATCCTTAAGGGTTTTAATACGTTCTGTAATTTTTATGTTTTTTAAAATTACAGTAATGCTACAGTTAGTCAATTAATACTGTACACAGAACATGTATTTAATTGTTTAACCTAATTTTTTACTCATTAAACTTAACACACTTAAAAATGTGACCTAATTTATTATTGTAGGTGACCTCAGCTCCAATTCGCTCGAATTATCGGAACCGTACTATACAATAAAAGGAAAGTATAGTGTTTTTCTTTTTAATAAACGTCATGAATAATGTTGCCAATAATAGTAACACTGTATAGTCCTTTCACTCAAGCTAACAAAAATACGATTTCCTGTTGGTACATCTTTGTAACGACACTCGGACGTAGGGTCAAAATTCATTCGGTCCCTTTCGTTGACACTATAACCAAGTTAAACCAAGTTAAATTATATTAATTTCAAATTTATTATTTTGAAAACAACAGTTTTTATTTTCCCACTACAAGAATGCTAACAAAACTAAGAATTGTTTGAATAGTACTTTAGGAATGAACATGAAGTATCATTATAAAAAGTGTAAAGAATAAATCAAAGAATTGAACTGTATATTTCTAAATTATTATTTCATAAACGTATTTAACTTAGTTTTACTTGACTCACAAAATTAGGTCAAAAGAATGAAACCTCTCACGTAAAAAGTCTATACAATATTCTGTGTGACTTGACCGATAGAACTAGAGTGGGAACGGCGAGTTTTGAATTAAAAAATAGTCCGTTTTTCCCAGGACTGTACGAATAACCCGTTACAGTAAATGTGGTTTAGTTTACACGAAACGAAAGAAAGATCGAAGTTTTCCCTGCAAATCGATATAAACATATCTATACAAATATATCGAATTGTAACGGATATCTCGAATGCAAAATGTGCTTTTTCATTGGTTGAAAACTGTCCAATTGCAAGGGTTTACAGAAAACTGTATATTTTTATAACTATAAGCAATGAATACTTAAATGTTAAGAAGCGCAGGTCTTATGGACTCAATTCTAGTAGATTCTTTTAACTTGAAGTTGTAGTACTGCAATGAACCGCGACTCAGCGCTGGCAAACCATTTTGTGCGCGGTCAAGAGCGAGAGAGTGCGACATACTAAGTGTAGCTCTCGCTTTGTCTGGTCACCATGTACCAGAGAGAGAGGGGAAGAAAACATTGTATCTCACACTCTCTCGCACTTTACCGCGAGTTAAATGGTTTGTCAACGCTTCCTCGCGGTTCATTGCTGTACTACAACTTCAAGTTAGAAAAATCTTTTAGAATTTACTACACAGGACCTACGTTTCTTAACTTTTAGGTATTCATTGCTATAAGAGTGACGTCTGATTTTAAGGCAGTTTTTAAAGTTCAAATCTTGACGAATCGAAAGGTATCTTTATATTATTTACAACAGTTCTGTCGAGCGATATTAAGCCCAGAGAAGTGACAATGTTGAGTAATTTATTTGCGTTTTCTCGGGCTTTAGCTTTTCAGAAAACTACAGTTTTGAAAAGATGATTACATATGTAAATACACGTTAAAGAACAAATTTCTAAATACAAAAATTAAAGTTTAAATCATTTCCTTTCCAACGGTTTTTGTTTTATTGTGATTGGATGATTTTTAGTGGATGAAAGATTCAATACAAGTTGAGTTGTCACAAGACTACTAAATTTAAGCAGCAGTCTAACGCTGAGAAGTCAAGTAGAGACTTCTACCAGTTGTAGGGTTAATAATTTTAGTACCTGGGCAACCGAGCATCGCTTAGTATTTTTTTAAATAATTTTTTTTTGTAGGAAAATGTATGTAAATACGAATCCCATACTGAATAAATACGAATATTTTTCTATCTCACGTATATATGAACTGTTTATTAAAAAAAAAGAAGAAAAACATGAGTGTAATTAGTTCCAACATTTTATTACAATTTTTTTGCAGATATAAAACCTAGCGCATTCGAATCCAGACGTCCAAAAACCTCTATATATACATGTAGGCTATGTAACCTATCCAACGAATAGGCCATATTTGATATTGTTTATGTATTTTAGAAATAACAAATAATAATTATAATCATTAGATAATTTATATTACCTTTATAGAAATGCAAATAATGCAGAAACTGGTGAAAAAAGGTTTTCAGAACGGTTAATAACAGCACAAAAATAATGTTTTTGTTACGTTTGATGTTTGAATAAAGAATTAAGGTCAAAATTATACCACCTGATACATTGTTAATGATTTATGTTTGTTAAATCTTATCTTATTAAACGAGCAATTCTTGCATATTTTCTATTCACCTATACTTAGTGACTTCAAAGGTGCTACATAAAAAAGTTCAGAGTTTAAATTGTACGCGCATTATACCGAGTTTATGCGCAATTCTGCAGACATAAGACCTACCGCATTCGATTCTTGACGTCAAAAACCCCTATATGCAAATTTTCATCAAAATCGCTAAAGCCTTTATAGCGAGATCCCCGAAAAAAATATATGTAAAAATGTACAAGAATTGCTCGTTTAATAAGATAAGATATATCGAGAGTGTCTATACAACCCCTTTACAAATATTCCTATTATTTTCAAATACGATCATTTCTGTATGGCAATATAGCCTACAGAGTGATTGCAAAATCTCACAACTAACACATGCAAATTTAAATGTAACTATGTCGGCTGAGAGTAATCTTGGTAAAATGTTAGGAAATCCTAAACATAAAATTCAAGAACCGGACAAATCTGGAATTTATTGTATAAACTGTGAAATGTGTAAAAGAAATATATAGGCCAAAATAAAGAAGTACGAAGACAAGAATTAAAGAAAATTTTTCTCGTATAGGCCTGAAGTACAACAGGCCAGATAAATCTACTATGGCTAAACATTGTTTAGATGAGAACCATTAATTTAAAATAGAAAACTCTGTATTATTGAAAAAATGTAACTAAACTTAATACAATAGATGCTTGGGAAACTTTTTATATTAACTAACGTAGTAAAATAATTGGGTACTTATTTATTATACGGAGGCCATTCATTTTAAACGTTGCTAGGTTAGGTATTATATAAGTTATGTTTAGAAATTAAAACCCTTTTTTAGTAAACTATGAAATGTTACAAACTTATATTTGTTTACATACTAGAAACATACTAAGACTAGAGAGTGTAAGTTAGAACCCTTCAGGCTATTTTATTTTAGCAACGTTTAAAATTAGTGACCACCGTATAATACGTAAGTACCAATAATTGTAAATAATGAATTAGGACAAATACAAAATTCTATATTAATATAAAAATAATGTAGACTATTGTTTGAAATTATTATTAGGCTAGTAACTTGTTTAGTTATATAGTTAACTAGTGGACCCGGCAATGCTTCGCTATTGCTTAATTTGAAACTTTGAAAGCCTGTAATTCGTATCCCGTGTAATTCAACATCCTGTAATTCGTATCCCGTGTAATTCAACATAGGCCTAATGATTGTTACACATAATTAATAAAACAACTGATTTGAATCAAAAGTTTAATACAATATTTTAGGTTAGGCCTTTAAAACCTATGAAATATAATAATTAAAACATCTAATATTACAATTTAACATTATATTATTGTTACACATTATAAATAAAACAGCTTATTTGGACCAAAGGTTTAACACAATTTTAGGTTAGGCCTATTATTATAAAATCAACACACTTTTTTTGAAAGAGTTTTGAATTATCACCATAGTAACCAGAATAACACATTAATAAATACGAATCAGCTGTTTCATCTTTTATATGGATGCTTATGGGAGGGATGAATTTTCGCATTTTCTACCCTTTAAATTCAAAATTTTGCAAAATCCTTTCTTAGTACGCCTCTACATTATTGAACGGATGTGCCTTCCAAATTTCAAGTCTCTAGCTTTAATAGAATCGGTTCTGCGTTGATCATCAGTCAGGACATTGCATTTTATATAAGAGATGTTAGGCTAGTTATAATAACGTGAGGCAATTGGTAACGTCCCACTAATGTAAAGCCGGTTCTACACGATGCTACGAACACCTTCCAACGTTGGACGTTTGATGGTTCGTCACATCGTGTGGCCGTTGTTCAAACCTACGAGCGTCCAATGGCGAGCGTCGAACATTCGCATTTGACCATGATAGGGCCGATGTCGGTATTTTTGCACCGAGTCAAAGGGATGCCTCCAACGTTTGAAGGAAAATGTTCGTTAGTTCGATTCAACGGCTACACGACTCGTTCATATTTACTCTCTATTTACACTAAAGAAATTTATGTTTCTTGTTTATTTATGTTTATATCTGTGTTTAATTTTAATCAGTAATATTATTCATTTAAATTTTCACAGGTAGCCTAAGTAGGCTACAATTTATATTTCATACTTGATACTAGTAAGTTCCCGTGAAAAATCAGAAACAGATTACCGGTAATTAGATACTATACATTAAAAAAATATAATTTAAAAAATTTACTATTTTAAAAACAAATTTTATTTAGGCCTGCCTAAATATGATGTGGGGATTTTTAACCCGTTAAATTTCTACAATTAAAACATATATTATTATAGACTGTCATCCTCGTCCATTTTTGCAACTGGACCAACGTTTGAACCAAACTGCTTTCTTAAATATTGGATCAAACATTCGATTCACCGTGTAGCAGGAACATTCGCAGTACCATCTGTCGAACTTACTTGTCCCAAACGTTCGGTCCAACATTGGAGCGAGCGTTCGTAGCATCGTGTAGAACCGGCTTAACGTAGTCTTAAGCCACGCCCCTTTGAGTTCTGTATAAATACGGGACATGAAACACTGTTAGGTTAGTTAAAGTTTGACACGACTATTGTAGCTCGTGCATCACTGAAGATGGCGACTTTGTCGTTGGCACGCGTTTGAGTTTAAACGTATTAGTTGTGAGATTTTGTGTTCAAAGTTTATTCTACCTTCTATCACGTATATCTATCTTCTCATAGGTCAAGCTCAATATTTATTTACAGAGTGATTGTTTTTTTAATCTTACCACCTTTATTATTGAAACCCCGGAAAGAGATGTACACAATCTGATCTTGGAACAGTTATACACTATCTGGAGGGAACTTTATCTCTAATTACAAATTCCTTTCGTTTATGACTTTTGAAGATCAATCTGAGACTAAATGAGAAAAAAATATCTGAGACTAAATAAGAAAAAAAAAGACTGGTAAAGAAAAAAAGGGAACTTATCTGTCACTGATTGTATATAAGTTTCCAAGTTAACGAAAGACTAAAAACAGTTTGGTATTGCTACACAATATTTCAAGAAATGTTTACAAATTCCATTTTCATATAATTATTGTAAACTAGTAAACCCCCGTGAAAAATCACAGGCTGATTAATTAGATACACATTAGAAATACACAATTTAAAAAACAAACTATTTACAAACAACATACTTATCTAAGCCTACCTAAACATAACCCCAAACTATAATCTACACTGGGTTTATTTAGGGGTCTGCTGTAGTGGCGGCCATCTTGGATTTTTATCCCATAAGAGCAATGTTAAATTTCAAACCATTTATTTCGTTTACTTTTTATCATAAAATTGTTTGCAAGGTCTCATTTTAAGCACAGTCACAATTCGCATCCGTCTTGCAATTTAAATTTTTTTAAATGCTTTTGATTTGTTATATAATTAACATTTTGTAAGTACAAAGTTTGAATTTTTTTCCTAACACAATAAAAAATTAATAATGAAAAATAATTTGCAAGCCGGATCCGAAATTTTATAAAGAATATTCAGTTTTTTTTTCAACACTCAATTACAAAAGATAGACTTATAAAATGGTTTGAAATGAGGCAATGTCAAAGCGTTCAGCTGCAAGAAATTGCACTGTTTAGAAAGGGATACAGTGAGAAGCGGTTGCGTTTCAGGTTGCTTTCTCGTTTACTGGAGCAGACTCTTAAGTATTACCATTGAAGAAACAACACTACCACAGTGTTGTTTCTTCAATGGTATTACAGATGATGGGTGAAATCAGCTGTTAAACGAATAGGTAGGCCTATTTCTTCTTTAAATTTGTATAAACAAGTATATTAATGATAAGAGGTTGTATTTATATATAGTTTATAACCTCAAAGCAAATATTATAACGTATATTATAGTATTAATTAGTTCCATAACTCATATTTAAAAAAAATCAACTTAACAAGAAATTATAACTACTGAAGTTGTAAACATAACCCTAAACTATAATCTACACTGAGTTTATAGATGATGTGTAAAATCAGCTGTTATATTATATGTTACTCACGTAAGTACGCTCGTACACTAGCTTTTATGGGAGTTGATGTTTTGGTATATCTCCTGTATTAGAACGCACACGTAGAATTATACTTTCATGAGTGCTACTAAATTATCTTTGCATAAGCTCTTGTAAAAGAAATCTAATTTTACGTTAAAGGTGTTAATAATTATTACATAAGCAAAACTTTTATTTTAGTTTTATTTCATTTCCTCGCATATTAGACCAGTGCTGATGCATTTTGAAAAAAAAAAAAAGTTAACAGCATGAGACCTACTGGAAGAGGAGCAAAATATTCTCCGAATGACGGGAAAAATAATTTGGAGTCGACAAAATGGAGAAGGGGTGAATTTGTAGGGGTTGAAAGTGGTATTTCACGGTTCTTCGCAATTTGCAACGAAAGTTGACATCCTATCGAAAAAAGTAAAACATCAAAGTTGTTGATAATAAAATGATCTACAACTTTTGTATCTAACAATTTTATACATAACCTCAAATCGTAAAAACAGATTTTTCAGTTTTTAATTTTTCCTCGCGCAAAAATTTATTTTTGTTCACGAAATTTGGTGAAAATATAACTTATTATGTTTCAAGTAAGCCGTAATGTTTTTGTAGCAAAATACAGGTTTTTATTTTTTTTATCGACAAATTCCGAAAAAATGATCTAATTTTCTACTGAAAAGTTTCACCGATAAAGTTCAAGCTAAGTTCATTTAAGTGTTGAAACAAACCCTAAAACCACGAATATTGTTTGTTTGGTTTTAGGCCTAGGAACATGGAATTTGGTACACACATATTGCTCATAGGCCCTTGAGGTGCTCTATGAACGAATTTTGAAATATTTCGCGTTTAAGGGTTGAAACATCAACTGAAACCATAAATATTAATTGGTACACTTTCCTTAAAGCTAGAGATCTGAAATTTGGCATTTATTAATTTTAAGGAAATATGTAAATGCGTAAAGCTGATTAAATCTATCCTGATTGTTATACTTTCCTTAGCCAAAAAGCTGAAATTTTGTACATTTATTTCCTACAAGATACATATAAAAAGTAAACCAGTTTTACATTTCGTTACGTCTTGCTAGGGGTGAAAATGTGATAACAACCCCTACAAACAATAAATATACATTTTTATACCTTCCTTAAAGCTAGAGATCTGATAATTTTTAAATTTATTTATTACAGGATACATAGAAAAAATTAACCAGTTTAAAATTTTTTCACGTTCTGCTAAGAGGTGAAAAGGTACCTACCCTCAAAACTGTAAATAATAATTGACTACCGCCTAGGAACGTGAAAATTGGTACACATATTGCTCACAGGCACTAGAGGCGCACTAAGAAAAGATTTTATAATATATGGCCTTAAATTGTTGAAACAATCGGGAAAATTGCCAGAATACAACATTGTTTTATTTCGGAAGCACCTTTTGGGCGGGAAATAATTTTTAGATTTTTTCAAATTCTTTATTTTCCCACTTTGAGCGCATTTAGTAAGAAAGCGGTAAGAGATAGCAAAAAATGTTAGATACAAAAGTTGTAGAAAATTAAATTTCAAAGAAGAGATTTTCCGTCAGATTCAAGATCCAATCATCCATTTAGCCACTATTCACCCGAGAAGGGAGGCTCCGCCCAACGTCCTTAAAGCTAGACGATTTCACTGATTCCCTGACATTAATTATTAGGCACTTCCCGTAATCGGAACCCAGTCAGCCTTATACTTGAATTAAAGCTCTCGACGAGAAACTTTTGGGAAAATTGCCAGAATTTACGGTTTTTTTTTGTAAAGCACCTTTTAGGCGGGAACAATTTTTTCGATTTTTTAAATTTCTTAATTTTCCCACTTTGAGCGCATTTAGCAAGAAAACGGTAAGTGATAGAAAAAATTATTAAATACAAAAGTTGTAGAAAATTTAATTTCAAAGGAGAGATTTTCCATCAGATTCAAGATCCAACCATCCGTTCAGCCGCTGTTCACCCGAGAAGGAGCTCCGGCACACAATCCTTCAAATTTCCCATGTCAATCTTATGGAGATAATGTTTAATGAGCTTGAGTCAGCTGCCAAATAAAACAGCTGATTTATGCTCGGTCACATATGTACAAACGAGCCAAAGATTAACGAGATTCTTCAGCGAATTTTCCAACTGCGAGCGAAGCGAAGCAACCATCTGAGGCTGAAGGCCGAGGCGGGGTTGGGACGCGAAGAGTCCAGGGGCAGAGCCCCTAGTTATTTATATATAGGCCTATATATAAATCGTAAATATATGGTAATTGTTTACTATGTTTGACAAGTGTGTATTAATTGCGTTACATTAACGAAATAAGAAATAATAATTTTAAGCAAATCATTTCTAGGCCTATCTAACATTTCTATCATTTAAACAATAAACGGTATCAGTTAACTGACACAAACTTTCTCCCAACTTACTGTAGTCAAAATAATACTGTTTTTAATCATTTTATTTACTACTTTTTAGAACAAAACAAAAAAATAATATTCTACCTACGTCAATCGTATAAAAAAGTTATTGTCCCAGGCGGGATTCGATCGCGCGACCTTTGAATTACTGGCCGTCCTCGCTACCGTTGTGCTACCCCGTGCGGCCGTCACCGTGATGCTAGATTGACAACATAAACTTGTTTATTTTTTAACATTTCCCCATAATTATGAAACGCCGAAGTTTTGATAAAAGCGGGTGGTATCATTTTGTTTGGCATCTTAAGCACTATAAATACTGAAAATTTGATCAAAATCGTTAGAGCCGTTTTTGAGAAATTTGCATTTTTGTCGTTTTTTATTGGTTTTTAGGGGTAAATTACCCTTAAAAATTCCAAAAAATGAAAAAAACGCCTGGAGATATTAGGGTTTAGTACCTACATACCAAATTTCATGAAAATCGGAACAATAGTGTCCCCTCTGGTCGTGTATACATACTGACACACTGACAGACAGACACCACGTTAAAAACACTTATTTGGGTTCAGGGAGCACCAAAACAAAAAATTCCACTAAAAATATTTTTGGGTTCAGGGAGCACCAACACAGATAATTGCACTAAACAATTTTTTGGGGTTCTGGGAGCACCAAAACAGATAATTCAACTGAAAATTCAAATTCGAACATTTTTACGAAAACAATACTTTCTCCATATACTACGTATAGGGTGGAGAAAGTAAAAATAAATCAGATCAGGATAATTTCGCCAGTTTAACCATTCCAAGCTAAATAGAATGATGAAGGATTGTGTTACTACAAACACATTATTTTCATTATCTAGCTATTCAGAAATAATAATTAAGAAATTAATTTCATCATAATAAACTTAATCGGGAAGAAAACACACGAGTTTAATCTATGAATTATAAACAACGCATCGCTGACAACTGGAACTGGTCGGTCGGAACTGGATCCTGGCATGAAATGAATGAATACGGAGTGGAAGGTAAAGAGATTCCCGCGTAAAAAGGATGCGTGTCCGACTCACATTCCTACCTACATCCATCAGTTCCGGCGGTCCTGTTTTTGAGTATTTTTTCCAATGTTCTTAGTATCAAAATCAGGTGATACCTATACCTTGACCTGGCGAAACCTGACGGGGGCCATCCCTGCCAACTGCTTGCATATTAGGCCTATTAGAAGTAGATTACGATTTAAAAACTTTTGAGTTCACACGAGAAAATCCTTATTTTGGGGAGAGAAGTAAGTCTTTAAACTAACATTCAAAGTGTTGGGTGACCTAGTTAACAATCAGAGAAGGGTATGGTTCTATTTAAGTTAATACATTGTTAAGCGCTTGAAGGGACTTAATAACCACCTAACCTAACAGCCAAGTAATGGAGGGATTTACAATAGCTCAAACCTCTTAGAGTAAGTTTAACAGCTAAGTGGATAGTTTGCTATAGTTGCTATACTTTTTCCGTCATAGTGGACTTTCAGTTTAAAACGTTTCAATTCTGGGTTTACAAGTAGATACTGGTTTGTAAGTGCGTTAAGGTTTCGTTAGTTAGCTTTATACCTGAACTTGAATCCAATTTAGTGGAACTTGAATTGTTCAGGTATATTTTAATAATTAAAATTGTACTACTTTCTTTTATTCCAGATGTTAAACTAATGAGTTAGTAATAATTTAATTTTTAGTTTTATGTAGTTACAATTTATTTTGAATGGTTATATTAGACCCTATACCAAACTTACCAGCCATTATTTAATTTATTGCTTACCTTACATTTACTCACGCGTTGAGTTATTGAAATAGTGGTGTTACGAATTTTAAATAGCACTATTGTATTTGCTGACTAGTTTATTACCTAGAAATCGATGAGTTTTACCTTTACTAAACTGATCTTAACCTTTCAGCTCGCTTGGTTCCCCAAAAAATGATCAAAACGTAAAAAAACTATAAAAGTACCAAGTTTAAATCCACGTGGTGGTTTTTACCGTGGGGACTGATCCGAGACCGACGACCGAGTTCGTACGTTGCGAGCGAAGCGAAGCTCATAACCCGAGGCCCCAAGGTCGAGGTGCAAAATCGCAAAGCGAGTTTACCGCTGAAAGTGGAACGAAGGAGAGCGTGAGTCGAAGCTGGAGGCAAACAAATTCTACTATATTTCTTTCACACAAGGCAGCTATTCTTCGTCTTCGTGAGGAGACCAATTTACCAAGTAGGTGGTTGAAACCCTAAAACATATAAAATTAATTTTTAAATTAGCTCACGACAGCGGTTCAGCTGCGTGATCGAATTATTTTAATTTACTGGACCTACCCCCTTCTTTCTTCTTTTATCAAAGAGGGGGCGCCACTTTCAAGTTTGGTCAGTGGCGCCAGTCACATTAGCTACGCCACTGAAAATATGCTAAATTAAAAGGTACAAAAAAGAAAATTAGTGCACTGGTAAGTAGGTCATTTGCATTGTATTTTATGATATTTTGAAATGTTGTCTCTTTCATCGAAATGAGAATATTTTTGGAGGATACAAATCTATTGATTGTTAAATTAAATGCCATGAAACGGCACAATTTACTAAACAAGTTTCCTTTATTTAATTCTAGTAATTCTTCTTCTTTGTTAATTAATACATTTTATTTTACAAATAAATTACTTAACATTTTGCATAACCTTTAGTTTATTTTTATGAATATATATATACTAGCTGTTGTACCCGTGGCTTCGCACACGGTCCAAAGTTTCGCCGCATAGTAATTAATGTTTATTGTTTTAAGGGTTGTTATTACATTTTCACCCCGATCCGCGTTTGCACGGATAGACAAATAATTAAAGTTAAATGTCATGTAAATTAGCAACAAAAACATATCAAGAAATATAGTACACTATGTGTTTCTTATGGGATTTTTAGTAATTTTGACCCTCCAAACCACCCTAAAATTTAGAAGTTTTTGGAAACCTATCTTAGGGAGCACCTAGGGCTCTAGAGGAAGCTACATACCAAATTGCATTCCAATCCGTTTAGTGTTTATTTTTCTAGTAACTTTGACCCCCCCCCCCCCCACGAACAGAACCCCCCCCAAAAGTTATAATTTTTGGAAAACTTTTCTTAACGAACACCTAGGGCCCTAGAGGAAGTTACATACCAAATTTTATTTCAACCCGTTCGTTAGTTTTTGAGAGTTGAGTGAGTCAGTCAGTCAGTCAGTGGTATTTGGATTTTATATATATATAGATTTGAACTGGTTAAGAATGCCTATAAATACTTGTGCATTTAAAATACATACCAGTAGCTCAGGTGATGGAGGATGTTCAATATGTTAGTGGATGTTTACCTCATCCTTAACACATTCACTGCTAAGCAAATTTCGTATTTCTTATGCTATGAGCTGATCTTTTATTTTTTATATTTACAATCTAAATTAGTAGAAATCATTTATTTTTTATTTTTGAACCTTTCTACGTAATAATCACTAATATTTTAAAGCGGACGCACATGTTCGTCCATAGCGTGCATATGCTTAAATTTGATAGAAAACTATATAAGACGGAAACAGATTCATGCGGCAGTTATGAGTGATGGATTTTTAGGTTATCCATGGCAAAACCATATTCTATGTTAAAACCTTTATTATTAAAAACTTTACATTAAAATATTTTAGGATTGCCCATGTATAAATCATACTCTATGATAAAACCTTTATTATTCAATTTTCACATTCAAATATTTTAAATATAATTGACAGTTTAACATGCAACAAAATTACACGTGTGACTGTTAAAGTGACGGCTTGCGTGTCCGTTGGTCACATTTAGTCTGGGGACCATGATCAGTGCTCACTTACTACACCCAACAAAATAAATGATCTCCCGAAATTCCGCATATCGTCGTGAATAACCCTGTATATAATATTTTTAATAACTGCCGAAAATGTGTTCAGGAGACCATGATCATTGCTCTCTTACTACACCCAACAAAATTAATATTGCATTGTCGTCGGTCTTTGATAAGTGTGCAAAGTTTCAAATCAATCAGACATTTTGAAGGGGGTGAAAATCACCTCGTGTTCTAGGGACCATGAACAACGCTCACTTACTACACCCAAAACATAATTAATATTGCATTGCTATAGGTCCTTGATAAGCGTGAAAAGTTTCAAATCAATCAGTCGTTTTGAAGGGGTTGAGAATCACCTCGTGTTCTAGGGACCATGATCAGTGCTCTTTTACTACACCCAACAAAATTAATATTGCATTGCCATAGGTCCTTGATAAGCGTGCAAAGTTTCAAATCAATCAGACTTTTTGAAGGAGGTGAAAATCACCTGGTGTTCTAGGGACCATGATCAGTGCTCACTTACTACACCCAAAACATAATTAATATTGCATTGCTATAGGTAATTGATAAGCGTGCAAAGTTTTAAATCAATCAGTGGTTTTGAAGGGGGTGAAAATAACGTCGTGTTCTAGGGACCATGTCCAGTGCACACTTACTACACCCAACCAAATTAATATTGCATTGTAATCGGTCCTTGATACGTGTGCAAAGTTTCAAATCAATCAGACGTTTTGAAGGGGGTGAAAATCACCTCGTGTTCTAGGGACCATGATTAGTGCTCACTTACCACACCCAACAAAATTAATATGGCATTGTCATCAGTCCTTGATAAGTGTGCAAAGTTAAAAATCAATCAGACGTTTTGAAATGGGTGAAAATCACGCCGTGTTCTGTAGACCATGATGAGTGCTCACTTACTACACCCAACAAAATTAATATGGCATTGTCATCAGTCCTTGATAAGTGTGCAAAGTTTCAAATCAATCAGACGTTTTAAAGGGGGTGAAAATAACGTTGTGTTCTGGGGACCATGATCAGTGCTCACATACTACACCCAACAAAATTAATATCGCATTGCCATAGGTCCTTGATAAGTGTGCAAAGTTTCAAATCAATCCGACTTTTTTAAGGGGTTGAAAATAACGTCGTGTTCTGGGGACCATAATCAGTGCTCACTTACTACACCCA
>JAGFPH010003415.1:141139-152578 GCA_018207615.1 Philaenus spumarius | reverse complement strand
GGATAGGAACGAAGTTCTGTAACTCTTTCAGTGCTAATTTATTAGATCGTGCAACGATTACCAATAGACGAAAATATAGTATTCACACATAAAGTACCCACTTGAGCAAGACCCGTCTCCATGAAGGAAAAACTTTCTAATAAATTGTCGATTGTGACGCTGACGCTGTTATCCATCAATCGGAAATAGTTTAAGTTAACGGTGAGACCAGAGGTATCCCACGGTTCGGTTCGGCTTCATATTTTCCAATAACACTTCGTGACCGGTGTTTCTTTTGTTTGTCGTGATGACGTCACAAACATGGCGGCCAGGTCCATGCAATTATCCCTACCTCACTTATGATTAATGCTGGGCCCTATAGAGGTGTTGGTGCCCGGACGAAAGAAAGCCATTGGTGCAAGAAATTCATACCAAATCCCGGTCGAATGTTACCAGTACAACGCCGTCGGAACGAAAAGTACCCGAGATTTATTTGCTTTTATAATAAATGTAATGATACATTATAACGTGTACTTATCCTAAGATAAGCTGTTATAATACAATGGAATTATTAGCCTATAATTGTCGGTCGAATTATAATGTAATATATATTATGCTTCCGCGTTTAAATGTGTATAATTTTCTTCGTCTGAATTACAATACAGAATTTGTGTTGAAAATTAGATAATTTTGAAATTATACTACTGTTTCTGTTATAATAAGTAAAATTACTCTACACGACAAAGACCATACTTCTCAGAGCTTTTAGAAAATGGCGGTCAACCGTATTGAGTTTTCTTTCGGTTGGAATCAGCCATTTTAATTCGTATACTAATTATTTTACAGTTGTATTTCAAAATTGTTAAAAACAAAAGTCTTATCAATATTAGATTAACTAAAAATGTTTTAAAATGGTGTTGGACATTGTCTTTGTTCACTATACAGATATATATGGAAAATAATTGCATTAGTGACATGAATGCTTGCGTAGGTGGGATTGCTCAGTCGGTAACGTGGTATTTTAATTCACGGTCGTAGGTTGTAATTTAGTTATTGACGAAGATTTTACGTACAAATGAATACTTAAATATACGTTATTTTAAAGAAATAATTATTTTACTTTATGGAGGATGTTCCCTCGGTTCTGCAAGCTCTCTTTCACTAGTAGCAGTACAAGGGTGTCTACACTATGCAACCCTCGACTGTATTGTCAGTAAGCCGACTACGTTGGTGTCATCAACCATAGATTTACAACTTGCTTCCGTTCTACAAGGACATGATAAAGGCCACAACCCCAATTACCGGGCCTGTTTGGTTTGCTAACAAACTTATTTCCGTTCTTTTAATATTAACGGCATTTTAAATGTGTTTGCAAAAATAAACGGTACCAGGAACTGGCACATACTTACTCACAAACATATTTAAATTATTAAACAGATTGTGACTTCATATTTGCAGGTGGGGTAGGAGAGGTGATATTAAAGTAGGAGATTAACTAATAAATATTATTATTATTAGTTAGTGCGAAAACTATTCGATCGATTTCGAACAAATTTGCACAAAACACGTCTATTAGCCCAGTATAGATGCACGGGAAAAGGTTTTGAACAATTTTGAAAAATAACCCCTTTTTTGGCCAAACAACCCCCAAAAATAAGTTGTTATTATTATTATTAGCTAAACAAGAATTTTTAGAAATATACGGTTTTCTGCATATGGTAGAGTACATTAAGGGCTACAAATAAGCCAAATTTGATCTAAATCGTTAGAGGCTATTTTTTATAAAAAAATAATAACTGTTTTTTGGGGTTTTTTTTGGCCAAAAAGGGGGTTGTTTTTCAAAATTTTTCAACACCCTTTTTCGTGCATCTATACAGGCCTAACTGACATGTCTGGTGCAAATTTGTTCAAAATCGTTTAAATAGTTTTCGCTCTAGCTTTGTATAGCCTACATACAAACGTACAGACAGACATTTTGTAAAAATCACTTTTTTTTACTCATTTGGTCCTAAAACGGATATTTCCACAAAAATCTCAACATCGATTTTTTTCCAATCACTTTACTTTCTCTATACTATAATATAGTGAGACAGTAACAACACGAGCCTGAGCAGCTGTGCTTCAGCGTGTAGTAGGCTTACAACAAAAAAAACTTATTATTTTGCATTATTTCAAAATTGTTACTTAGTGAGGAAGAAAGTTAATCTGAATTATTTTAGTTACAATTACTTTTAAGGTTAGGTTAGGTTAGGTTACAGTTGATAATGTATAGCCCTATCCAACACCGACAAGTGATTATCGAATCATACTGACACCCTATTATTAGTAAAAACTTAACACTGGTCATCTAATTTGATTTTTTTTATATAATTTTTTTTAATTGGTACAACAATCATTAATGTTTAAAATGTTAACTTTTCAATCAAAATAACCGATAAAATTTCATTTAATTTACATAATGGCGGCAGTATTATAAATAGTTTTAACACAGATTCTACATTTAATTTTATCGTTTAATTAGTATTCTGAAATTATGAAAAATCATAACAAAACACAATTTTGAGAGCAGCGAGTGCACGAATGGGTAAATTTCAGTTCTTTTTTACACACAAATTCTATACTTTTTCTGTCTGTAGTTTGAGTTACATCCTAGGTTATCATTATACAGATTTTATGCGTGTTTTATAATTCGGTTATTATGATGTTGTTAATTTTATATGTATGCTATAAGGTTTTATAAATTTTGTTATTATATCTATGAAGTTGTTAATTTTATGTGTACAAGTTTTCAAGGTCCGTTTTTTCTTTCAATCGACCAGGTTTAATAGTAGTATTTATGTTTCTTTTTTTCAAATGAGGGTAGCGTTAGTAAGCATAAATGCAGTACTTGCATTTTCTTTGCACAATTGTGTCAGAAAGGTTTACAATATTTGCTTCTTTGTTTGGTTGTATAAGTGCTTATAATAGTGTTTCATGTCCTCATACTGTACAAGGAGAATAACATATTTAAAAATAAACTATACCAGGAACTGGCACATACTTTCTCACAAACATATTTAAATTACTAAACAGATTCATTGTGACTTCATAATTAATTGTAGGTGGGGTAGGAGAGGTGATTTTTTATTAAAGTAGAAGATTAACTAATAAATATTATTGTTATTATCTAGGGAGAAAAATATTCCATCGATTGCGAATAAATTTGCACCACACACATCAATTAGGCCTGTATAAATGCACGAGAAAAGATTTTGAAAATTTTTGAAAAACAACCCCCTTTATGGCCAAAAAACCCCAAAAATCAGTTATTATTATTATTATTATTAGTTAAACGAGAATTTTTAGAAAGATGCTGTTTTTTGCATATGGTAGGGTACATTAAAGGCTGCAAATAAGCCAAATTTGATCAAAATCGTTAGAGCCGTTTTTTTATAAAAATATAATAACTGATTTTTGTTTTTTTTTTTGCCAAAAAGGGGGTTGTTTTTCAAGATGTTTCAAAGCTGTTTAGGCCTACTTGACATGTCTGGTGCAAATTTGTTTGAAATCGATCGAATAGTTTTCGCTCTAGCATTGTATACATACAGATGACATACATACAGACATTTTGTATAAACCACTTTTTTGGACTCAGGGGGTCCCAAAACGGATATTTAAACAAAAATCTCAACATCGATTTTTTTTGCGATCACTATACTTTCTCTATACTATAGTATAGTGAGAAAGTAAAATTAAAATAAAATATTTCAAAATATACTCTCCTTGCGGTCCTTGCGAGTAGGTCTAGTAAACAAGTATAAGCCTACTTTTTCCTTACACATTTTTTCGTATTTTCAGAGGATAAGAATGTTTACGAAAAATCCGCACACATAAAATAGTTACTAAAACTACCACGCCTACTTTTAAACATACAAATTATTACTTCTAATCTAAATCTAATATAAAAGCCAAATCCACTGACTCACTGATCACGATTTCTAAAAAAACTACTGAACGGATCGGAACTAAATTTGGTATGTAGCTTCCTCTAGGGTCATAGGTGCTCACTAAGGTTTTCAAAAAATTATAAATTTTAGGGGGGGGGGGGGGGGTCAAAGTTACTAAATCACGATTTCTCTAAAACTACTGAACGGATTGGATTGCAATTTGGTATGTACCTTTCCCTAGGGTCATAGGTGCTGATAAGAAAGGGTTTTAAAAAATTTGAAATCTTAGTGGATGTTTGGGGGTCAAAGTTACTAAATCACGATTTCTCCAAAATCATTGAACGGATTGGAATGAAATTTGGCATGCAGCTTCCCCTAGGGCCATAGGTGCTCGCTAAGAAAGGGTTTAAAAAATCCGAAATTTTAGGAGAGGTTTGGGGGAGGTCAAAGTTACTAAAAAAACCACCAAATGAATTGGAATTAAATTTGGTATGTAGCTTCCTCTAGGGCCCTAGGTGCTCGTTAAGAAAGGGTTTAAAAAATTCGACATTTTAGTGGAGGTTTGTGGGGTCAAAGGTGCTAAAAATCCCCATAAGAAATACATAGTGTAATATATTTATTGATTTAATATATTTTTTCTTAATATACATTTAACTTTGTTGTGTCTATCCGTACAAAGCCGGATCATGCCAGCTAGTTTATTATATTTTTTGCATAGTTTCAAAGCAAAAAAAAAAAAGAATTTGGGCATTAATAATAAAATATCTCGGCAAAAGTTATTACGATCAAACATAAATGACATTTATCATGGACTCACTTTATTAGGCAGAAGGACTTTATTACAGGCAATAAAAGTCATTAAACCGACGATAGTTTGTACAATATATAGATTATAAAGTTAATTGTTTTACAATCTGGTTCGATTTAGTAGCACGGGAACCGCTTTCGTTTTCAACCTCCGAATGGGAACCTGTTCGCTGGGTGACAAGGTAGTCGGGGTTAGTTTTATTAGCAGTGTAGAGATTTGTTGGGTTTTGGCGGGTATAGGTAGGTAGACTACTGCAGTAATGTTTCTTTAACGGGAAAAGTCACTTTATTTTCATCTCTTTCGAAAGCAAAACTAAAACCGTAATATAATAATCATCTCAATTTTTTTAATACCGATAAATGACAACTTAACTGACAAACCATAAATATATAGACCTAACCATCATCATTAAACTGACAAAATGTAATAAACAACAAAATTCAAAATATATTAAACACCAAAATAAAAAAATAAACAACCTATAACAAACACGTGTGAAACATATTTAAAAAACCAATGAAACAACAAGTACAAGAAACAAAATTTCAAAAGTAAAATACTCTAAAACAAGAATTTTATTTTTTCCTTATAGTCTATAGTTTTTTCTCTTGCATTTTACAGTTATGAACACAACTCGTCCTATATTAAAGGTTGTATACGCTTAAATAAAATGAAGTAATTAATTATCATATTTTGTTAGCCAGAGAAAGTACAAGTCAAACACTTTTGGTTTTATAAATAACGCATAAATACATTAATTGTAATAAAAAACTACATTACCAACAAAGGTACGCTGTTTTATATGCAAACCAATACTATGGCCATATATAGCAAATTGCCTACTTTAAATATTGCTTATTGAAGTGGTTATGCGATTAATATAATATAAATATCGATAAAGACATTTCAAATCGTCTTTCATCCACACTCCACATGTTTCCACCGTAGCAGACAACGGGCTCCATTTTATTTCCGCCATCTTAAAATATCAGACGTGATATTAAACGACGGACATTAAGTACGGCCGTGATCGCAACCTGTTCTGTTGCGGTACCCGCGAAGTCTCCGGCACTGTCTGCCGATGTCTATTGTAACTAACTTGAAAGATTTAAGCGAGTGGATAGAAGTGAACTCGCTGTTATTTAACTGAACATAACACTGGAAATAACTTGTGTAACCAACTGTAGTTTGTTACAAATATAAAAAAGCCTTAGTGAATTTTTTTAGAGCAAAATTTTTTGTTTTGTGTGCAGTTTGAGTAGGAAAATATGTGCCGGAACAATATTTAGTAATAAGTTAGGAGAACAATTGCGTTAACAAATATTAGGGAATCGAAAAATACGTTTTTTTTACTTTTTCTGCACACTTTAAACTGCCAGAGTACAAAGAACATTTAATGATAATAAATTTTCAAAGTTTTCAAAGTTAATTCTGAGAAAATGGATATAAAATAAGTCAATGAACATTTTGATTGGATACAGTTTATTGATACCTCGCCTTAAAAGGATTATCAATTTGTCTGTCTGACTGATACGGTGAATTCCATTACCCCTTAATTTACGAAAGTACTAAAGTTATCTTTGTGTTATACCTGTGATGAAGGCCTACTTTACAGCAAATCCATAGCGGAACTAATTTTTTTGGAACAGTGAAACAAATATATTTTCTGTGTGCAGTGTGCGTTAATATTGAGTACCCGATTTTCAAAAGTTTACCTACAGTAATATTTCGGAAATGCTCACAATACTTGGGTTGGCGTGTGAAGCACGCAATGCATTGTGTATTGAAGATACTCCCAATATGCGGAATGACGTGCGAACCATTTTGCAGCTATTCAGCACCGTCGTGAGTAGTCCTATTTCCAAAATTGTTGGTTGAAACCCTAAAACATAGGCCTATAAACTTAATTTTGGAAATTTGCTCAACTCACGTCAGCGGTTCAACTGCGTGGTCGAATTATTCTCATATTTTTGTCACTATTTTTTTTTCAATTTCACCCTCTATTTCCTTCCTATTGGTCTCGTTTGAAAATAAAAGAGTTTACTAACGAAAATGCCTTGTTTTTATTACATTTTTTTAGATATTTCTACATAAGAAAGTAAATGTTGTCCTGCGTAAAAGGTTTGTTTTCTGTAGCAAATAAAATGGTAACACAATTTGTTCGTAACTTAATCAATTTACTGAAAATGGTTTTAGCGACCAGAATCAGAATGTCAGTAGCTAGCTTCACAGCTGCAGCACATCTGGTGATTATACAAATCATTCCACAACGACGCTTTTCGAATTAAAATCAAATCCTTTGGTTAAACACTTTTCACTTTGTGTGTTAAGATTGCTTAAGTAAAGAAACAGCCTATACGATTATCACATATCTAGTAAATTAACAGTAAAGTGAATTTTATTCCCGCTGGACTTGTGTCAACTAACAGAGAACCAATTCTCCAATAACGACTTTGAGAGCAAGTTTTACATGTCAATAGTTTTGGTAAAACATTTGATTACTTATCGTTTTGGAGATGGAAGCGCGTACAAACCTGTCTGCTCAATGGAAACTCAACACAACCTAATGACACCCACTTAGCATTCTTTTATCCAGGGTCTTCTTCCCTTCGGTCATAGGAAATCTCCTACTGTGAAACATTCTTACGTAGCCCGCTGTTGAAATCTCTAGATCGTAAACAATCCTTCCAAAAGAGACAGAAACTAACTGGACAAAATGGCTGCTAAACGTGTGTTATAACTGATATTTCTAGTCGTCAACAGATGACCGGTTCATAATCTGCGCAGTTGAAAACACAAAACTTACAGAGTAAAAAGGGTACTTTGATTAAAAGAATGAAAACTATGACGGTGACAAATTTATATTTCTCCAACAAATAGTAGAAGTAAAATGTAGTTTGCGGAAACATCAAAATTCGTACACAAATTAACGGGGTTATTCGAAATTATAAACCACATCTAAATAAAGACAATTTGTAAGTACAGTAAGACTGACCCATTTACTTTATACTCTATCGATGATCCAGGCAGAGCGAAAATATTGCCCATAGTACACGGTCTTGGTAGGATAGAAGTGATTCAAATTATTTGGTTGCAATCTTTTTTATTGGAACGAACTTCCTTTACGCGGCTTGCGGTAGGAGTTGTCGAATAGAAAATGTAACGCGTAACGAAAAACCGTTATCGAATCGGTTGCTGTGGTAATGAATGTAAATACATTCAAGAACATGTGTTTGGTTCATCAATTTAAGTTAGGAGACGTTCGGTTCCTTCTGGCGTAGTTCGGATATTATCGTCAAGCGCTGGTATTAACAAAAGTGAGTTAAATTATCTGACTATTGCAATTTTTTAATGTAGATTCAAGAAATGGAAAGTATCTGTAACAAACTTAGTAAAGTAAGTTAATAAGATTTTATATTTTGATAAGGTTTTGAAGCTAAAATGGTAAACACGGTTAAATATCAATTCATTGTAAATAAATTCAATAAAAATAAAATGCTAGTTCATCAGTCTAGGCCTAACCTAAATTTATTGTGTGTGTGCTTAATTTATTTTACCTGTCTTAACGGCAACATACACACATAATTTATTTTTTATGCACATTTATGGCGCAGTACGTTTCGAATGATATAATTTCAATATTTCAATTGCCGTTTATTATTAGTTTGTTTTTTTATACTTTACTCTTTCAATACGTTTAATGTTATTAATTAATTCTAACATAAAAGCTAACATGATAAACACAGTTAAATGTTCCATTCATTGTAAATACAGTCAATAAACATAAAATGTTGGTTCATCAGTCTAGGCCTAACCTAAAATTATGTGTGTATGTTTCCGTTAAGGCAGATAAAACAAATTAAACATACACACAATAATTTTAGGTTAGGCCTAGACTGATGAATTACCATTTAATGTGTATTGAATGTATTTACAATGAATGAACATTTAACTGTGTTTACCATCTTAGCTTTGATGTTATAATCCACATTAGGATTTCAAGAAAAGGCTTGACGAACTTCGTTCTTGAAGCGGGTCCCACGTTTTTTATAATTTATATAAAAATATGTTGCAAAACGGCTAACACTGCCCTACCATTATAGAAGAATACGATGACCACTTCTAGGGTAAACGAGATCAGCATTAACACTCTCTTAGTTTCAGTTCAACCAGTAATACATTCCTACACGGTTTTCTCACAAAAAATTCAACGATTTCGATTAGAATTATTTATATGTAGACGGTAACGCCATCTGTGTGCACCAAATTAAACTGAATAAAACAAGTTGAAAATTGTCAAACTAATAACGAAACCAAGCAACTAGGCCGAACGCACTCCAATTCTTTCCAAGCAATCGCCGCTATCACGTATTGTAAACGCAGACGGTACGTGTCGTTCTTAAATGAATCGATTGATTGCATTACGTGCGATTCTTTTTAATCGATCCGCGAGGCCGTAGACTAAACGACAAGAGTCGATATCGCCAATCAATAACCGTCTTTGAGTAGGCGAAAGACCGCATGAAATCTCTCGTTTGCTTAAATGATTCATATGATACTTGCCAGCCTTCAATCGGGTTAATGTTGAAAACAAACATGCCGTTTTTGAGTTTGGTTTACCGTTTGATTTTATAAAACTAGACATAGAAATTATGTGTAAGTTCACTGAGGCTATAATGCCTTTAAACGAAACGTTCGCCCTCTTTAAATAATGGTAGCGTTAACATTACTGAAGTGATGAAACGTTCGCCCTCTTTAAATAATGGTAGCGTTAACATCACTGAAGTGGTCGTGTCGTTGAAACACGTTTGCTCAATAAACTTATGTGTATGAGATGTTTTGTTACTAGGTACTTTATTATTATTTTGATTCATTTATTCAATATTGTTTAACATTTGTTTTTTAAATACCGGTATTTGTACTAAACAGATCATAGGCCTAATACAACACATTGAACAATACAAAATACAATTAAACATCAAGCAACTTAAAACATAGATAAATAAATACAATAATTAATAAAAACAAACAAAATTTAAAAAATTAAAAATCTTTAATTTAAATATAATAAGATGAAATGATATCTGATATGTTTATGATTACAGCCCGTTCGTCGGTATAGTCTGCCAAAACAATAGGACTAATTTTAATCAAGTTGTGTACCCTTACAGTTGTTTTCTATAATTTATAATTTAACAGAATCTATATTTAAAAATATTTCTCCCGCATTTTATTAAAATTTGCTCAGATACAAAATACGGCGTTGAAATTTCTGTTTTGTCGTTACTGTAATTAGTAAAAATTACCAATTTAAAAATATTTAATTGTTTTCTGTGTAATCAATCCAGATACAAAATATACTCGTTATTTTATACTCGTTACTTTTACCATGCACTAGTATCAGAGGCGCAGCATCCCGCCTACAGCTGACTTGTATTGAATCGTTATTATCATATCATTAATTATTCTCAAAGAATCGACTAGGAATGTTTTGTATTTTAAATCAATTTGTTCGACAATCGGCCTAATATCGGTTTCGAAAGCGTTAATGATGTTATGATCTGTGCGTTGATTGATGGACGTATCTGTGACTAAGCGTGTCTCGCATCCGTGCTCTTTCATCTGTTATTATGCATGTCTTTCACAGAGTGTTTAACCTCAATTTTCATAGTTTTACTTCCCGCTTCTGAACAAGGGTTTTGATTGATTGTAAGTGCGATTAGGCGAATGCAAAGGTGGGGAGGAAGGACGGCGGCGCCTTTTGAAGGAATAAACGGGAAAACGATTAGTCAAACTAATTTGTATATTAAGGGCCGTTTCTATTCCGAATAAAATTGGGTTAAGTTAGATGTACCAGTGCGTTTACACCGGTGGTCCTTGCTTCAAACTAAACAGAATGTATTTAAGGGGTGTACCGCCTACGTACTTCTCCCTCCCTCAAAATAATGAAAAGGAAAGTGAAACGCCTGGTTTCTAGGGTTTCGTGTCTTAAAAGGAAAACACGGATCTCTTACAAGTTCACTAGCCCCTGTCATTCAATTTTTGCAATGGATAAAGATATCACTAAGAAATTTCACATTTTCATTGAATTAACGGGGGGGGGGGGGGGTAAACAACCCAAAAAAACAAAAATAAATATTTTATGATTCCTCTGTAGCGTATATTAAGTCAAAAACCAAGCATTTCCGGACCCTATGTTTAATAGACTTGAAGTGTAAGTTTCTAGAGGCGCGCAGCATCAAACAAAATTTTGTAGGCGCTGAATCGGATTTTACCGTCACGTATTTTTCTTATATAGTACCTACAATAACATGCGTGTATAACAGAGTTACCTTAGTGATACATCTGAAATGGACATAATGCATCCTCATTTCGTAAATTATGTTAAATTAGTTTATTCGCGGTAACACCTCTGAAATCGACATTGTGCTTCGTAATTTCGTAACTTGTTTTAAAATAGTTTACTTTGTAACACCTCTGAAATGGACATTGTGCTTCCTCATTTCGTAAGTTGTTTTAAGATAGTTTACTTGGTAACACCTCTGAAATAGACATTTGCTTCCTCACTTTGTAAGTTGTTTTAAAATATTCTGGATTATTTTTTCTTATTTTTCGTGGTAGAATAGCCTCCTAAAATCGTTACCTTTCCTTTGCAGGACATCCTGTGCAGGTTTCACGACGGACGGAAGGAAAACGTCCTACCGCAATTCCATTATAAAACATCAA
>JAGFPH010003415.1:111302-122740 GCA_018207615.1 Philaenus spumarius | reverse complement strand
TCTCTCTCTTTTCACAGCATTTCCTCTCCCCTCCCCCTTTCTCTTCGTCCTCATATTGCTGTATTTGTCAGCTTTATTTTTCTCCCTCTACTTCTTTATCCTTCTCTTCATCAAATACATATTTCTCGGCTTTATATCCCTCTCTTTTTTCTCAGCATTTTCTCTCCACCTACCTCTTTCTCTTCCTCCTCATATTTCTGTCTTTCTCTTACACATACGACTTCTCTATCACTTCCCCTCTTTAATCTTTTTTTTCTAAATAGCCGGGCAAGTTTTAAATACGTACATTTGTCAAGTTTTAAGCAATCACTTTGTCCGTGTCGACAAAAACTTCATTTCGTAAGTATGAATTTCAAAATTAAACCACCTAAAGCCGTTTTAATTCTAAACCAATATTTGGTCAGACACCTGATCGTATCAGTGGAGCTGTCGGATCGCGGTTTCCACATCACTCGCTTCCGACGAGCATCACCTCGGCAACCCAAACACTGAATGTTTTGTCTTTGGAAACACCTTTATCGATTCAGAAAACCGTGATAAAACCCTAATTTTAGAATCGATTACACGATCGAATAAAGGTATCCATTTTCCTCCGGACAGGTCCGCTTGTCCGGTTGACACTTTGAGGTTGGGTTTAGAGTGAATGGATTTTGTCGTAATTCGAACAAGATTTATGCAACTGGGGAACGAATTATAAAACGATCTTACCTCTCTACTTTGAATGAGAAATTAGTCCAAGGTTTTCAATATTAGTAAAAAAACAAATGTTAGAAAATTTCCAGATTTGACTATGCGTATATTAGCTTTACTGTCATAATGGATTACTGTAAAATCTATATATATAAAAGCGAAATACCACTCACTCACCACGATTTCTCAAAAACTACCGAACGGATTGAAATGAAATTTGGTATGTAGCTTCCTCTAGGGCCATAGGAGCTCGCTAAGAAAGGGTTAAAAAAAATTCGAAATTTTAGAGGGAGGGGTTTAGGGGGATCAAAGTTATTAAATCACGATTTCTTCAAAACTACCGAACGGATTAGAATGAAATTTGGTATGTAGCTTCCTCTAGGGCCATAAATGTTCACTAAAAAAGGGTTTTGAAAAATTGGAAATTTTAGGGGGGTTTGGGAGGTAAAAATTACTAAATCACGATTTCTCCAAAATTACCGAAAAGATTGGAATGAAATTTGGTATGTAGCTTCCTCTAGGGCCATAGATGCTCACTAAGTAAGGGTATGAAAAATTTCGAAATTTCATGAGGTGTTTGGGGGGATCAAAATAACTAAAATCATAATTTTAGATCTTTTATTATTATGGCAATAGTGCTTTAATTATTTAAGATCTATATATATAAAAGTCAAATACTAATCACTGACTGAACACTTAAAAAGAATACAATTACGTTAAAAAGACTGAAAATACCAACCACCACGGGCAACGCCGTACGGATCAGCTAGTGTTTATATATGCCAAGGCTGATGACTTACTCAGCATTTTCATATCTCAAGAACCACCATAATTTTATCGTGATATGCTGCAGTCCCTTTCCAGAAATCCTTCTCTACATTCACTTAATTTACCTGACAAATGTGTTACTTTCGCAGGTAATATATGTGATTCGAGGATGATAATAAATATTTTCGTTTATTTATTGTAAATGGTAAAATCTCTTCCGGTAAAGCCCCATGCCCGTAATAAAATTTTTTTTTCAAAAACTAAATTTCGAACATAAAATTAGAACAAAATTGCAATCTGTTGAAATTTAGTAAAAAATCATGACCTAGAAACTTAAATAGACTGGTAAAATATGTTACAACATTATGAAAAACTGGCAAATTATAAACAAAACACTTGATGCAATAGATCAAATAAATTACGAGTGAAAAAACAAGGACCAAGACCGGGATTCGAACCCAGGACCTTTACCATTCCGTGGTAACGCTCTACCGACTGAGCCGCCCGAGATTAGAATCCCATGTTTTTTTCACCTGTAATTTAGTCAAAGTACCTCTTGCTAGGGAAGTGTGTGAGCTGAACTTTATTACAAAATAAAAATTTAATTTCAAAAATACCGTTACAAAAACTGAAGTTTAAACAAATTCACTAAAAAAAATCAAGGTTAAAAAAAACCTAGCCTTATGTGTCAAAACAAATATAATTTATTTTTTAATTAACTATTTATTATTACCTAAAATTATTAATTCATCCCATTTCCCCTTTCAAATCATCCTTACGCGCATACTACAAATATCAAACACAAAACCTCGGGCATTTTTAAACTGAGAAGCCCTTAATACTTTGAAAATTTTTTTCCAACATCAACACTATTGTTCTGGTATGTGCGCAAATATAAAAATTGAAATGTCTCAAAATCTACGATGTCTACAACGAGAAAAATACAAATCCATGTGTAAATACTGTCAATAATAACATCTGCCAGAAGCCTCGCAAAATTAAACACTATCCTTTTCTATTTCTAATGGGAGAATTCAACGGATTCCGAGACTGTTGAACGAGAGAGTGCTTCTTCAGGATGCAGTCAAAATCAAACAATTAATCAGTATTAACGGTAGCTGACTAGAGCGTGCTGTCACAACATGACACTGTCTGTCTGTCCGGTCAGTAAGGATTAGTGTAATCCTAGTGTCGGGACATCGGTCTCGCACCATGTGGTGGTCACTGATCCTGATCCTAATAATCCAGGAGCAATGTCTCTGTGTAAGATTGCAAGTACATGGGTTACATTCAATAATTAGTCCCCGTGAAGGTTTTCAAAAATATACTATTTACTTCAAGTTAGCGCCTATGTACCGTTTTATGACAATCCTAGAGTTGTCGTCACAGTTATTTTTGCTAACGCGTTTCGGAGATATTCTATTTTCAAGCACTATGGTACCCATTCGAAGTATTACAATTATTTTATTTCCTTCGTATTTAAAACAACTTGTCTTTGCAGGTAGTAAACTACATTTGTAATTTTATTACGCTGTATGGTCTTATAAAAACACTAGCTGACCCGTACGGCGTTGCCCGTGGTGGTTGGTATTTTCAGTCTTTTTAACGTAATTGTATTCTTTTTAAGTATTCAGTCAGTGAGTGGTATTTGGCTTTTATATATATATATATATAGATCTTAAATAATAAAAGCACTATTGTCATAATAATAAAAGATCTGAAATTATGATTTTAGTAACTTTGATCCCCCCAAACCCCTCCTAAAATTTCAAAATGTTTCACATCCTTTCTTAGAGGGCACCTATGGCCCTAAAGGAAGCTACATACAAAATTTCATTCCAATCCATTAGGTAGTTTTGATGAAGAAATCTTGATTTAATAACTTTGACCCCCTCAAACCCCCCCTAAATTTATAATTTTTTTAAACCCTTTCTTAGCGAGCACCTATGGCCCTAGAGGAAGCTACATACCAAATTTTATTTCAATCCGTTCGGTAGTTTTTGAGAAATCGTGATGAGTGAGTCATTGAGTGAGTGAGTGAGTGAGTGAGTGGTATTTTCATTTTATATAATATATAGATACATACTGTTCAATGTATACAGGGTAATTCAAAATTTTTGTAAAAAATGTTGTACATGATTAAACCCGCAAAGATAAAGAAAAAGTTTAAATAAAGTTGTGTAATTAATGTAAATTAATTAAATTATTTTTTCACCGCCTAAACAATCCTTAGTAATATTTTTACCGCCGGTTTCGGTGAGACTGAGCCACCATCATCAGACCATCTCAACAATTTTAGTTATTCATTTTTCACAGTCCAAGCGTAAAATGTTTTACTTGTCAAGACATAAAATACACATTAATAAAACTTAACACTACATACTGTGGCACATATAAATAATAAGTTAAAATAAAAGAAATTCAAATTTCAAATTGCTCTTACATGATCTGAATCACAACTCAACATTTTAGGCCTATATTGAGTTGAATGTAATGATAGCATCTACACTTAAATTTTAAATGTTTTTCATCCCAACAAAGTTGTTTTTATGGATTCTGGTCCAGGTAATGTTGTTGAATGACTGATTTGAGTTTTGAGTTCTTCTGTGAAGACATGTTTTTAACAAATGTTTGCCTGGTATTCCTTATAAATATGATTAATTTCTAATATAATGGCCTCAGACAACGCACGTTTACGACTACTGTATATTGCTCATCTGAAAATAAGGACTTTTGGTATTTGCACAATAATAGTCCTCCTTGAGGGCAGAGTTCATGAGGATTTGAACATAAAACGAAAAACTCAACCGACAGAATTTACTAGCGAATTTCCATAGCAAAAAGACCCAAGGTCGGGAGTAGCAAATGAGCACCGATCATGGTCCCCAGAACACGTTTTGGGGTGTCATTAAAAATCATATATATATATATATATATATATACATGTATATGTATATATGTGTTCGCACTCTAGCGGTCCCATTTTAAGTCCGATTTGGTTCAAATTTGGTACACATGTTGGTTGTCTACGTCGCTCGGACGAGTTCGTTAGCCAAAAAATCCAACAACCGGAAACACGTTTTTTGACCGGAAGTAACTGTTTTTTTTAGATTTTTCCAATGATAATGATTTTTTTTAGTTTTTCTACAAATATAAACGTAGGATGTTCTTCTGCACATTTTGTTTTTTTACGCGACCTTATAGCTCGCTTGGTTCCCCCCAAAATCGATCAAAACGTAAAATACCATAGAAGTACCCGGTTCAAAGCCATGTGGTGGATCGTGTATTGAAGATACTCCCAATACGGGGGTTGGCGTGCGAAGCACGCAATGCATTGTGTGTTGAAGATACTTCCAATATTCGGAATGGCGTGCGAACCATTTTGCAGCTAATCAGCACCGTCGTGAATAGACCTATTTTCCAAATTGTTAGTTGAAAGCCTAAAACATAGGCCTATACATTTAATTTTGGAAATTTGCTCAACTCACGTCAGCGGTTCAGCTGCGTGGTCGAATTATTCTAAATTTTCTTTTCCCTTAAAACCATAGAAATAAAAGGAAGCGCATATTTTAATATCTAGCAATACCCTTTGAGATCATCACGAATACCTTAAGCCTACAACAAGTGTCGACGACGCCCTACCATCACGGCTTGCTATGTCTTCCCACACAACGCAGATCAGAAGGCCGACAAAGTCACGCGGTAGATTACGCCTTGTTGTGACGGATTTACCGTGATACGGTCAGCTAAGTAGTATTGATGACCAAGTGTTACTGGATTATATTTGCATTGGATTTGGATTCAGACCGAAATAGAAGACCAGTTTCTTTATTAGGTCCAACCTGGTTGCATAAAAACAATTTTTGTTCTCATGTAAACAGTTCAATTTTAAAGGGAGCCGATAGAAAGAACCGGTGGATGTAAGCGGTAATTCGAAAACGCACTTCAAATCAAGGGGGCGCTACCTTGTCCGCCATATTGAATCTGATTTCCATAAGAGCAATGCTACAGAATAAGTCAATTTTTCCCGTTAATTCGTGGAATAAATTTAAAATTTTGGTTTCATTTTGAAGTTCTGTTATATGCGGATGTTGATTGGTGAATACATTTTCAAAAACAGTTTTATTGCTTTCATAAACGTATGATATAAAAACGAAAAAATAGTAAACTTTATTAATTTTTTACTCAGTTGTAAAAATAGATATTGCAAAAAACCTTAGTAATCAACACCCACAATCTATTTTACTTTAACGAAAAAATAAAGCTTTCGTTTTTTTATAAAAATAACACAACAATATGCCTAATATTGAAGGTATGTTTTGGTTATTTAACATTGAAATTGGTACCCAACTTCGCCGTTTTGAATGTAGGGAGCCGACCCTTAAAAAGAAAGCACTGTAACGCCGTCAGCGCGTCGTCTATCTTGCTACCTCCAAACGTTTGCACATGCTCGTCTGCTGCCCTCCTCCACCATCTTGTTACTCTAACTTTCATAAACTAAACTTACTTTAAAAAACAAACAATTTGTTTAGTGTTGAAATATATCCTAAAATAAACCTAAAAGGCCTAACCTAAAAGTTGGAAATACAAATTGCTTCGAAGTTTAAAATCAGGTGTTAATAGAGCAAACAGCTGATTTATCTGTTATTTTATTCAATTGGTTGCAACGGTAATGAATGTAAATACATTCAAGAAATATGTGTTGGTTTATCAGTCTCGGCCTAACCTTATATTTTTTTCCGACTGAATTTACAAATAAATATTGAAAAAAAAGGTTTTTATCTAAATGAATGATAGCCTGTATTACTCGGGAATAGTAAAGCTTTTTATAAGTAACACTATTTTTTTCAATCGGTTCAGTACTTCCAGAGATTACCCCCTACATACGAAAATAAAATAAACAAACAATAATATTAGTATAGATTACTCGTACATTGAAATAAATCTTAAACTTTAAACTCTACTTAGGCCTATGTAATGATGTAGAATTTGTTCAAGCTTTATTTTACGGTTTGTGTAAATTTCCACCTTTAACTTTTATTGAATAGGCACAACTTTAATGTCTTACGGATATTTGTGAAAATTTTCAAATACCGATAAAGCGTTGTATATTACTTTCTTTTAAACAGAAAGGACTTTCTTGTGTATTTCCTTTAGGCCTACATTACACCCATCCCTACAAAGAGAGTACAAAATTAACTTTAAAGTAATAGAAACTAGATTTTGTCAAACACAACGTTACTCTAAATATTAAATGAATAACACATGTAAACACACGTCCGTATATAAATAAACACCCGTATTCCGGACTTGTGAATGAATAAAGCAAGTGAAGCCGGTCAAAGTATTTACCTTATTTAAAAAAACAACTGCGTACCCAACACCGATCCCCGCAGCACACCACTTCACGTTTGATCTAAAATACACCGACACTAAAAATGGTTACCAACAAGCCGAAACCGGTCCGACGGTGTTAATTCAGTCGATTTATGTTAATTGTCCGGCAGCAAAGTCAACACCGGGCTGAGAAACAATTAGGTGTTAAATAGTTTGAGGAATCGGAATTACCATATGTCGTTATTGATAATCTTATGTAGATTGCTGTTCCCAGAAGTTAATTACTGAGTCGGACAAATGAAGTAGCCTGATGAATATGCAGCGGCACGCCTTGCAAACTTTCACGCAGACAGAATGTGCATTTTGTCGGGATTTGAATGATAAAGGAGAGTCGAGGCTTTTGTCGAGGATTGGATTTGTTGCGCTGGGTTTTGTTTGGACGGTACGCGGGCTGAATCTTTGCGGCCGTAGAGGCTACAGGGACACTTGTTACCGGTTCCTCAGTTCGAAAAGCAAAATGTTCTTGTTCAAACAAAAAAGTATAACAAAAATTAGTAACTTTTATAGGAATATTAAGAATAAAAAAACATTAACTTTAATTTAATAAGTTCACGATTTTAACTTAAATATAAGCACTAAAAGCAAAAATGTTTACACCAAATACATAACTTACAAAGGGAAAACAAAATAAACGGTACCAGGAACTGGCACATACTTTCTCACAAACATATTTAAATTATTAAACAGATTCACTGTGACTTGTAGGGTGGGGTAGCCTACTAGAGGTGATTTTTTATTAAAGTTGGAGATTAACTAATAAATATTCGATCGATTTCTAGAAAGAAAACTATTCGATCGATTTCGAACAAATTTGCATCAAACACGTCAATTAGGTCTTTATAGATGCACGAAAAAAGGTTTTGAAGATTTTTTAAAAACAACCCTCTTTATGGTCAAAAAGACCCAAAAAATCAGTTATTATTATTATTATTATTATTAGCTAAACGAGAATTTTTAGAAAGATGCGGTGTTTTGCATATGGTAGGGTACATTAAAGGCTACAAATAAGCCAAATTTTATCAAAATCGTTACAGCCGTTTTTTTATTAAAAAAATAATAACTGATTTTTGGGGGGTTATCTTGCCAAAAAGGGGGTTGTTTTTCAAAATTTTTCAAAACCGTTTTTCGTGCATCTATACAGGCCTACTTGACATGTTTGGTGCAAATTTGTTTGAAATCGATCGAATAGTTTTCACTCTAGCTTTGTATACATACATACAGACATACAGACAGACATTTTGTAAAAAACACTTTTTTGGACTCGGGGGGTCCCAAAACGGATATTTCCTCAAAAATCTCAACATCGATTTTTTTTTGCGATCACTATAGGTACTTTCTCTATACTATAGTATAGTGAGAAAGTAAATAGCTTAACAAAAATTAGTAACTTTTATAGGAATATTAAGAACTAGGGGAGACCCCTGCGTGCTCCGCACGCCAACCCCCAATGGTACCTTCTAAAAACATATGTTATGTTTTATTTATAATAAAGGTGTAGTATTAATAATAACCTCAAAACTAAGTTGGTAAATATATTGTTAAACGTTCAAACCAAATTATTTCTTATTTTATAACAGCAGTTAATAATGGTTAAAAGAACCAGCAAGGCTCAGGTTTACACTTTAAACCTAAACTTTAAAAGGTGGAAATACAAAAATAATTGCTTCAAATTTTTAAATCAGCTGTTAATGGAAATATTAAAGCAGCTATGTTATCTGTTATTTTATTCAATTGGTTGCTATGGTATTAAATGTAAATACATGTGTTGTTTTATCATTCTAAACCTAACCTAAGATTTTTTCCGACTAAATTTACAAATATATTTAAATAACAAAAGGTTTTTACCGAAATTAATTATAGCCTATGTTACTCAGGGATAGTGTAGCTTTTTATTAGCAAAACTATTTTTTCAATCGGTTCAGTAGAGCCAGAGATTACCCCTTACATACAAACAAACAAACTGTCTTTACCTCTTTATAATATTAGTATAGATAAAAAAACATTAACATTAATTTAATAAGTATACGATTTTAACTTAAATATAAGAATCAAAAGCAAAAACGTATAGCCTACACCAAATACATAACTTACAAAGGGAAAACAAAAAACTATCGTGTACAAAAAATGTACTTCATTTAGACCTTGCTATTCCGGTTTTGAGACTAGTTACCTTCATTTCTGAAAAAAACTCGTAAATTTCATGAAAAGAAATAGCGAGCTGTGAAATACTGTATTATGATAGTGAAAAAAGCAAATTATTAACAGAATATGATACAGTAAAAAAATAATACGACCACGCAGCTAAAGTGAGTTGAGCAATTTTGCAAAATTAAGTTTATAGGCCTATGTTTTAGGGTTTCAACCAACAATTTGGGAAATAGGTCTATTCACGACGGTGCTGAATAGCTGCAAAATGGTTCGCGCGCCATTCCGCATATTGGGAGCATCTTCAATACAATAATCATTGCGTGCTTCGCACGCCATTCCGCGTATTGGGGAAACGTTCAATACACAGAGCATTGCGTAGCCAACCCCCGTATTGGGAGTATTTTCAATACACAATGCATTGCGTGCTTCGCACGCCAACCCCACGGTAGAATCCATCACATTGCTTTGAACCGGGTACTTCTATGGTATTTTAAGTTTTGATCGAATTTGGGGGAACCAAGCGAGCTATAAGGTCGCGTAAAAAAACCAAACGTGCGGAATAACATGCCACGTTTAAATTTGTAGAAAAAACTCTAAAACAAATTAATTTTCGTAGGAAAAATCTTAAAAAAATAGTTTACTTCCTGACAAAACACGTGCTTCCGATTGTTGGATTGTTTTGGCTGACGAACTAGTCCGAGCGACGTAGACAACCAACATGTGTACCAAATTTGAACCAAATCGGAATTAAAATGCGGCCGCTAGAGTGTGAACACATATATACATATATATGATTTTTAATGACACCCCAAAACGTGTTCTGGGGACCATGAACTGTGCTCATTTGCTACTCCCGACCTTGGGTCTTACCATAAGGGCCACTGCAATAGCTCATTTTTCCTATGGAAATTCGCTAATAAACAAAAGTGGCTGACAGTCTTAAAAGGAAACATTTCACGAAAGTTTTCATTATTTGTTATGAGTGGTATTCGCGGGTTCCTCTACACATTTCCAGTACGCGCCTAACCAATAAATGTATATAATCTATCGCCTAACATATAAAATTTACTATTAGTGTTGATTTATCAAAAAGTCTCTACCGAAACCGCACCATCATCATATCCACACACAATCTCTGCATCGTGCTAAATCTGTCACAACGGCGCTGTAATCTCGCGCAAGTGTCTGCCGAAGAGCGTGGGAGGTCCTGCGGCTTTCGCAAGCTCCGCTGGGCAAATCCGGCTCGAACTAACAATGTTTAAATAAATTCCCGGTAAAGCCAATTACAAACTAACACAAAAGTTAAGGCCAGCAAAGGACGAGTTCGGGTGTGAAATCGTTCGATTCGGTGTGCCAACACAATTCGGCCGTACAATGTTTTCTCGTGGTCGGTTAAATTCTTCTCTGACAAAAGCTTTACAAAAGGATATTTTGGCTAACCGACCGTTAAGCCTTAAGTCATCCTTTGTGCGCCTTTGTGGCTCTTTTCAAGACGTTGGAAGTAAGTTTTTAATTTAAAGAAAACTGTTTGATGGTTTTGGAGGAAGTATAAGTTGTTTGTTCTATATTGTAACACTAGAACTATTGTTTGGGCTTTCGAAGGGGCGTGGCATATTTTCGATTCAGTATAATGAAGTTGTCACTGTCTCGCATTATGTTGATATCCACTCTGTAGTTCCGGGGAGCTTTTTCTTCTTAAATAAATTTATATTTGATTATGTTTAACCCTCAATCCAAAAAGAGGGGTGTTGTAAGTTTAACGTATGAATCTGTGCTCCAGTGTATCTGTCTATGGCATCGTAGCTCCCAAACTTGTGAACCGATATTTTGTTTTTTAAGGTAGGCCCTAACTTGATCGAGAGCTTTCTTAGCTATGATTCTTAGCCGTTCGAGTTTTTGTTTAATTTTTAATTTATAAACTGCATTCAATGTTGCACTGTTGAAGTTTTTCTTTCTTATGGATCTCTTAAAACATGCCCAGTTAAAACTAAGAAAATCTTTGCTAGGATAAACAGCAAAAAATATATTTTTAGTTGACTCAGTTCAGGCTTTAAATTTAGTACACCAAGAATGAATTTAAAACCTTGTAGATAAATTCAACATTTTAAAAACACCCGAACGGCTGAACTGATTTTCTTAAATTATACCTAAGAACACTCTCAAGACACCTTTCGAACTAAAAGAAACTAAATAAAAATACGTTTAGCTACGATGCCACAGACAGTTACACAAACTCACAGATACACAGGTACACAGATACAAAGAGACACAGAGACACAGGCACACAGGTACACAGATACACAGACACACAGATACAAAGACACACAAGCACACAGATACACAGACGCACAGATACAAAGACACACAAGCACACAGATACACAGGAATACAGATGCACAAACACACAGATACAAAGAGACACAAGCACACAGATA
>JAGFPH010003415.1:84491-101809 GCA_018207615.1 Philaenus spumarius | reverse complement strand
CTGATTTACACCTATATTTTCCCATGCTATTTAAATGGAAATTATTATATACAATCACCGGATTTTAATACTAAAATCACCTGCTTTACACCTATATATTCTCATGCTATTTAAATGGGAATTATTTTATTCCGTAACAAATTTTCGGAGCTCAATTAAGAAAAATTAATATTTTCCCTCAAAATTTCATGTCCAGACCGTTAAAACGAAACCTCTCCCAGCTTTCTACAGCCTCCCATTCGCTCGCAATTTCAATGTAAAATTTGGGCTTACGGAATTATATATATAGATACGTTAAACAATGATTTCCTCAACATTCTACTTTCTGTTCCAGAGATGTAAGGAGAAGCTCAACACTCTCGCGATCTCCGTCATGAACCAATGGCCGGGAGTGAAACTCCGCGTTACCGAAGGTTGGGACGAAGAGGAACACCACGCAGGGGATTCGTTACACTACGAAGGACGGGCTGTGGACATCACGACGTCCGATAGGGACAGATCAAAGTACGGGATGTTAGCGAGGCTCGCCGTCGAGGCCGGCTTCGATTGGGTGTACTACGAGAGCAGAGCGCACATACACTGTTCCGTCAAATCTGGTAATTATTGCTTACGTCATAGATTATACTGTAGATGTGATGATTCGAAATAGTTCACGGTACAACCGCAAACGGCAGCACTGCAGAACGATCGATCAGATTATCATTAATATATAGTAGAACCCTGATTATCCACGAGTGGATTACCCGCGTTGCGGCTTAACCGCAATCGCCAAAATATGCCGAGATCACCAAAAAAATACAAATTACATACGTAAAAGTGCATTTTGATAACAGTAGTACTGTAGTAGTTATGTACTGGACTATGTTTGTTTTGTTTTTGTTCTTTGTAAATATGTAAATAGTGTGTGTGAAACTATGTAATTTTTCCAACATATAAAGGTACATAATACTGTACATATTAAAATTAATTGTAATTACCTGAACCTTTTGTGAAGATTAATTAAGCACTTATTTTAGTTTTACGGTCATTTTTAACTATTTTTAAGGCATTTTATGTTAGTTTTGGATTATCCACGATTTCGATTATACACGGAAGTTCAGCCACCCATTATCGCGGATAATCGGGAGTCTACTGTAACTGTATGTGGTCACTCACTGACGTATCAAAATACCCACCCTAAACCCCCGAGCATGAAATTGAATACACATTTGACAGCAAGGTATGTTAGGGTGCTGTTAACGAAGGTGTTGCGAGCGAAGCAAACTGCTTCATTCTTGAAACTTAAAGCATCCAAGGGTGTCCCCTAGTAAAAATACCAAAGACACAAGATAAATGGTTAATTAAATATGCTGGTAAATGATATATATTTTGAAATTTGTAATTCTTCTACAAACCCATTTTACACATTTGTAAAATAATTAGTAATTATTTAGATGAACTTTGATTGTGTCTAAAATTGACAAGCAATTAATTCTTTCCATACGGAGTTAAATATATGATTCATTTGGCATATTTATAATTTGTAATTTATTAGTTTCCAAAAATATGTTTTGCATAATTTAAAAAAAAAACACAATTGCACCTATCTCGTGTTATTTGCTCAAAAATTTAAAAAGAAACGTCCGCGTGAAAATAATTTTTTGGTAAATATGGTGTATAATTGTATTCATATTTTTAAATAATTGCTATTGAATAATAAAGTCTCAGAACATAACGGATTGTTTCTCAATATAAAAGGCATATTTTCAAATTTCATAAAATAATACTGGTCAATTCTTGTGTAGTAATATGTAGTCACAATGACAATTTGCGTGTTTTTATTTAGCGTTACTGCGCTGGCTGGTGTCTACACCGTTCACAAAAATGTCAAACTTGTAAACTATAAACTCCTATAAAAGCGAGTGTACGTCCGTACATACATACAAATGTACGTACTTGTAAGTGAGTAACAATAATATAACAGCTGATTTCACCCACCATCTGCAACACTTAAACAAAACCCTTTATAGGGCAGAGGGATAATAATTTCCCACCATGTTTCCAAGGAAACAAGTATTTCTATCTTTATAAACCAATGGGATACCATTTTCCCACTTTCTGTACTAATACACAACATATAGGGCATCTCTTTTTCTTCTTCTTCTGACTTCTGTATTTATTTCTCCTTGGCTAAATCACCTGATAAATGCAAAAGTGGGAAGATATTATCCCACTGCCCACCACACGCATAGTTGTTTACCATTGTTGTGTAGCTGCAAGTTCAACATCAAATTGGAAATAAAAGATTTATCCGTTTATAACTTTTGAAGTAAACATTAAAAAGTACAACTAATGTAGATTATTGTTACACTTTTATTTTAAAAATAAAGGAATCGCTGAAGTTATATATATTAAAAACAATGTTTACAATGTTTTTAGGTTAGGTTTCATCATTACTTTTGGGATTTTTTGTAGTTAAAAAATTGTTAGTTATTTCTAACAATTATATACCACTATGCTCAGAATTTATTGGGTTACATGTACATATTTTTTTTTGGATGATATATATTTTGGCTGACGTAATATTTATACAAATCCTCCAACTGGTCCAGTTGGAACCACCTTTGTTGTTGCTTTGACAAAGGTTGGGGGTAAAACAATGTGTAGGGCCTACATGCAATACGTTGAAAAACAAACTACAGGATGTCAATAACGCTAATTGATATGGTGTCAAATACTTATGTAAATCTTTATATATAACATAGGTTTCCTTGTAATATTTCCCACTGGTAAGTGTGTGTGTCGTTATAGGGCAGAGGGATAATAATTTCCCACCCACCCTAAAACACAATAAGTAACAGGTAGTAAACAATTTTTTATTATTTTTTTATGTTTCTAAATTCCATTTAAGTAAATAAAGCATAAATCTGTATATATAACGAAGGTTTCCTTGTAATAGTTCCCGCTGGTAAGTGTGTGTGCTATATGTCGTTATAGGGCAGAGGCATAATAATTTCCCACCCTAAATCACAATAAATAACAGGTAGTAAAAAATGTTGTTATTATTTTTATGTTTCTAAATTCCATTCGAGGATTTGTAAAACAAACAAAAAATAAAATTTTTATGTCCCAGTCTTTTGCCCTATAAAGGGTTACTGCGCTGGCTGGTGTCTACACCGTTCACAAAAATGTCAAACTTGTAAATTATAAACTCCTATAAAAGCGAGTGTACGTCCGTACGTACATACAAATGTACGTGAGTAACAATAATATAACAGCTGGTTTCACCCATCATCTGCAACACTTAAACAAACACAGCGTAGATTATATTTTGGGGTTATGTTTACAACTTCAATAATATAATGTCTTGTAAAGTTGATTTTTTTTTATATAAATAATTATAGAACTAATGTATGCTATAATGCATTATAATATTTGCTTACAGGTTATAAACTGTACATAAGCTCCTACATAAGTACAACCTTTTAATATCTATATATTCGTGTATGCAAATTTAAAGAAGAGATACCTATTAGGTTATTCTCGTGGTCGTAGAAATAGCATCACCTATGATTGTTATCTTTTTGATCCTAAATGTGTAAACAAATCATAAATAAATGTATTGCGAAGCCTAAGAATGAAGATGAGCTGAAACAGGCAATCGAAAAAGTGTAGAATGAGGAGATTAGTGACGAAATCATACAAAATTTTATCGACTCAATGCCAAACAGGATCGCCACAGTTATCACTGCTAATGGCGGTTCGACAAAATACCAGTTTATATTAATATTTCAGTAAATATATTTTTAATTTTTTTATACAATTTTTCCAAATAAATTCATATAAATATGTAAAAAAAGTATTGTTTTCTTAAATTCCTCGTCAAAACTAAACATTTTATTTATCATTTTTTTAACATTATGTATTTTTTATTTCCGTTTTAACCATTTTTCACGGCTTATAACAGACTCTTTCCCTTTGCAAAACATTTTAAAATTATCAAAAGGTAAGAATAACATTGATTTAAGGAGATCCCTCATTATTTTTAAGCGATGCAATTTCTATGACCACGACTTTAACTTCGAAAACATTCGTACATCTTCGTAAAACATATTAACATAATCGATTATTAATTTCTTTACTATAATAATACTAACTTCTAAATCATTTTGATCTATCAATATAAAATAAAAATCATTTAAAAGATAATATTAGTATATTTCTTTAAATATATAATAACGTATATAAATACAAAATGTTTAACAAATAGGCCTACAGTTTTATAATTATTATAACTGTACATATTTACCGAGTTAAAAATTCCCGCCAGCTTAGTTTGGTAGGCCTAGTATAAAGTCTGTTGTTTATAAATAGTTTTTTTTTAATTAATGATGTATTTCTGATGTGTATCTAATTAACCTGCCTGTGATCAAGAGGGCTATATAAAAGCGCTGCATCTGTGAAATAAAAAACCTGTTTTATGCTTTCTTTAAATGTCCTAAAGTGGTATTCGAAATTAAAAAGACAAGATTACTCTATCGGAGAACCAATCCCACGTGATTGAGATGCAGCAGAGCCTTAACGTGTGAACTTCAGTACAATTTGCACAGAACCATCACGTCTATAGTATAGTTAAGTTAATGGTGAAGCTATGTCTATGTTATGTCAGTTCTATGTTTGTAGCTTCTATGGTGGATCAGAGCAAAATATATTAGGGGAATTGTGCTTTACTATGGATGAATGTTTCAACCCTTGTTATTTATAATGGCATTTTGTCTATTTCCTTCTTTCTTTGTCTTTATGTTAACAATTATGTACTTTTGACGTTGCGTTTACATGGTTACCTACCAGTTGCGGTCATCACACTTGCGGTAAATGAGAAAAACTCTGCCAGATGCGGTAAAGCAAGCTTTTCTACCTGCCACGGTGCTCCCAGATGCGGTCAACTTAAATGAGGCCACGCCCAGCGTATTTTTGATTGATCATCGATTAATAATCTTTAAATATTATTAAGGGCCATTGCGTGCCCTCTTATCTACAGGTGCCTCTACAAGGCATAGATTGTACTAAATGTTCTTTACGATATCCGCACTTGGTTTGAACCTTGTTACATTTTTTTTACCTAACCTAACCGGCCTAATTCATAGTTCAAATGAAAAAAAAAATATGACGAAGAAATTCGCAAATGGGGCGAAGAATTTTTAAATTTACCGTAACTGGCCCTTACCACATCAGGAAGGACACCGTTTCCAAAATTGCTATGTATTTCCTGTCAGTCCAATTTGCAGTTTTCCATAACAATTGATGATCGCCTCACGCTAAATGGACGGAATGTCTGTTTTGTGAAAATACCGTAGTATAGCCTTCTTCGGTCTGAGCTAATTGTACTTTAAAATGCAATCTGTTTTGGCAAATCGTAGATCTTTCCTTACAGAATGACGAACTGTCACAGATTAGGTTGGGTAAATTAATTAATAAACAAACACAACTTTTAGTAATTTTTACAATTTTAAATTTGTAGAAATTACAAAAAATTGTGTTTATTTTTACTCCCCCCCCCCCCCCCCCTACACGTAGTAGTCTATATTGAGAAAGTATTGTTTTTGTGCAAATTTTCGAATTTGAATTTTTAGCGGAATTAGCTGTTTTGGTGCTCTCTGGACCCCAAAAAATTGTTTAGTGGAATTATCTGTGTTGGTGCTCCATGAACCCAAACATTTGTTAGTGGAATTATTTGTTTTGGTGCTCCCTGAACCCAAAAAATCGTTTTTTTTTGTGTGATGTCTGTCCGTGTGTCTGTTAGGATGTGTACAGAGCTGGAGACCATACCAACGGTCCGATTTTGATGAAATTTGGTATATAGGTGTAGTTCTAGAATATCTCCAGGCGTTTTTTCTCCTCATTTTTTTCAATTTTTTGATTTTTAAGGAATTTGACCCCCAAAAATGGCCTAAAAACGAGAAAAATCAAAATTTCTCAAAAACGACTCCAACGATTTTGATAAAATTTGGCTTATTTGTAGCCCTTACGATACCCTACCATGTGAAAAAACCCGCATCTCATTAAAACTTCTCGTTTAGATAATAATAATAACAGATTTTTGGTGGTTTTTGGCCAAAAACGGGCTTGTTTTTCAAAGTTTTTCAAAATATTTTTTCTTGCATCTATACAGGCCTAATTGACATGTTTGGTGCAAATTTGTTCGAAATCTATCGAATAGTTTTAATAATAATACAAATATTATTTTAATATAATATGGATGTGTGTTACATGCATCTAATATTTGCCATGGTATGTCTTTTGCAATTCTAAATAACCACCTCTTGGGAATTTATACAGTTTCAACTGGGAGAAAGTATGTGGCAGTTATCTGGTACTGTTTATTTAATTGAATATGGAATTCTACCAAGTACCTTCGGTCATCACCTTCAATCGTATAGGTTTGGTAATCTTTTATCTTCAATTTATCCAATAACTTTCGGCAAGATTCAACATTGCAGGCCAAAATGACGGGACGGTGCGTATAAACATTAACTGACCACAGAAACCTGAATTTATGTTCGTCCAAAAAGCCTACGTATCGGCAACCACACCCCCAAACATTGGATAATACGTATTTACATACTCTGATTTCAGAACATCTCGACGACTACTCGGACGAAGAAAGGACGAACCTTGTAGAAGACTATACGGTTCCGAAAACATTTTGGGAAAAAATCAAATTTATCAGTTGATAAGGAAGATGCTCCGTCGTCCTTCGATTGTTTTCACGGTTTGTCTGTTTGTCCGTTGTGTGCCGCATGGTGTGTTTTGCATGTGTTCTCGATGTTGTTTCATGTGCATGTGTTGTGTTTGTTTATTTCTTTTATATACTGGTAGGGGGGGCCCCTGCGTGCTGCGCACGCCAACCCCGTTTAATAATTAAATAATTCGACCACGCAGCTGAACCGCTGACGTGAGTTGAGCAAATTTCCAAAATTAAGTTTATATCCCTATGTTTTAGGGTTTCAACCAACAATACACAAAGCATTGCGTGCTTCGCACGCCATTAATATTGGGAGTATCTTTAATACACAATGCATTGCGTGCTTCGCACGCCAACCGTACGGTAGAATCCCCGCATGGCTTTGAACAGGGTACTTCTATGGTATTTTACGTTTTTATCAATTTTGGGGAAACCAAGCGAGCTATAAGGTCGCGAAAAAAAACAAAATGTGCAGAATAACATCCTACATTTATATTTGTAGAAAAAACTCTAAAAAACATTTATTGTCATAGGAAAAATCTCAAAAAAATAGTTACTTCCGGTCAAAAAACGTCCTTCCAGTTGTTGGATTTTTTTGGCTAACGAACTCGTCCGAGCGACGTAGACAACCAACACGTGTACCAAATGTGAACCAAATCGGACTTAAAATGCGGCCGCTAGAGTGCGAACACATATATACATAATATATGATTTTTAATGACACCCCAAAACGTGTTCTGGGGACCATGATCGGTGCTCATTTGCTACTCCCGACCTTACGTCTTACCATAAGGACCACTGCAATAGCTCATTTTTCTTTATGGAAATTCGCTAAAAAACTAACGTAAATAATATACTTTTTACAATAAAAGCAACAATATCAATATTTTCAAATATCCCAACCTCTCTCCGATCTTATAAACGAAAGCACCGATACATTCGTCCAGACGTAGGTTGGGTCGGAATTAATGTGATCTACAGCTCGTTATTTCCACAAAACCAACTGCAACGCGAGCAAACATATCACGCGGAAGGACGCCCACCAGAGTGAAAGTTGGTCCCGGAGGTAATTTTCCCGAGATATAGGCCTAATATAGCCTTCTTGATTGCGTATTGGTTTACATAATGAGATTTAAAGTACCTTGTAACGCGGCGCCCTTAAGGGATCGCAAAGAGAAAGGTAAAGGTATTTCCGTGGTCTGAAATCGTGAGACGGTTTTACTTTTGCCTTTTATACTTATAAAACACTAGCTGACCCGTACGGTGTTGCCCGTGGTGGTTGGTATTTACAGTATTTTTAACGTAATTGTATTCTTTTTTAATGTTGAATCAGTGAGTGGTATTTGGCTTTTATATATATAGATCTTAAATAATAAAAGCACTATTGTCATAGTAATAAAAGATCTGAAATTATGATTTTAGTAACTTTGATCGACCAAACCCCTCCTAAAATTTCGAAATTTTTCACACCCTTTCTTAGCAAGCGCCTATGGCCCTAGAGGAAGCTACATACCAAATTTCATTCCAATCTGTTCGGTAATTTTGGAGAAATCGTGATTTAGTAATTTTTACCCCCCAAACCAACCTAAAATTTCAAATTTTTAAAAAAACTTTTTTTATTGAACACTTATGGCACTAGAGGAAGCTACATACCAAATTTCATTCCAATCCGTTCGGTAGTTTTGAATAAATCGTGATTTAATAACTTTGATCCCCCAAACCCCCCCCTAAAATTTCGAATTTTTTCAAACCCTTACTTAGTGAGCACCTATGGCCCTAGAGGAAGCTACATACCAAATTTCATTTCAATCCGTTCGGTAGTTTTTGAGAAATCGTGATGAGTGAAGTGAGTAAGTGGTATTTCGCTTTTATATATATATAGATTTTTAATTACACCCCCAAAACGTGTTCTGGGGACCATTTTCGGTGCTCATTTACTACTCTCGACCTTAGGTCTCCCCATAAGGGTCATTGCAATAGTTCATCTTTCCTATGGAAATTCACTATTAAATCAAATTTATTGTTAAAAGAGCAGGGCTACATTTCTACACTAAGCCTACCCTGGGCGCGGTATCACCTTCCCTCCAGCCTTCTGTTTACATTGCACAGGGTACGTGCTCCACGCTGCACCTTAGTTTACCTTTCCCATGTACAAACATCTTCCGACCTCTTCTAACTCTTTAATATTTCCACTCGCTGTATCAACAAGCATTGTCACATTTCTGACGCATCATCCCAGCTTTTGTACGGAGTCCAAACACTTGTCGACAAACATGTTTTGTATTTCTTCCGTCATCTTCAGATCGAATCTGAATATCAATAGGCGTGTTTGCGCACGCTCGTGGGGAGGCAGACACTGTCGGAAATAACTTTTCGGCGTTTCTAAGTCCGTGGGATTTGAATTTCAAACCTTCCTACATGGGTCGAAAAGTGGAAATAATTCTGTCTCAAAATCTGCGGAATGGACATTCACAACTGATGGGTTTGGAGTGGAAAGGTCCCATTTTGGTTTTGATTTGTATAAGTATAATCTATATATATAAAAGCGAAATACCACTCACTCACTCACTGACTCACTCATCACGATTTCTCAAAAACTACCGAACGGATTGGAATGAAATTTGGTATGTAGCTTTCTCTAGAGCCATAAGTGTTCACTAAAAAAGGGTTTTAAAAAATTGGAAATTTTAGGGGGGTTTGGGGGTAAAAATTACTAAATCACGATTTCTCCAAAATTACCGAACAGATTGGAATGAAATTTGGTGTGTAGCTTCCTCTAGGGCCATAGGCGCTCGCTAAGAATGGGTTTAAAAAAAATCGAAACTTTAGGGGGGTTTGGGGGGATCAAAGTTACTAAATTCATAATTTCAGATCTTTTATTATTATGACAATAGTGCTTTTATTATTTAAGATCTATATATATATATAAGCCAAATACCACTCACTGACTGAACACTTAAAAAGAATACAATTACGTTAAAAAGACTGAAAATACCAACCACCACGGGCAACGGCGTACGGGTCAGCTAGTATTTAATATTCGCCTCCTTCATACTCTATTTCTAACACCGACCAATCAATAAATTTGGCGAACAACTAACTGACCGCAAATCGATTACTTATTTGCGAAAGAATAACTTTTTTTTATTTGTCTTATTTAAAAAAAATATGCCTATTTTATATGTCAACATAGTCTGTTGTTGAGTTAAAGAAAGAACGAAACGCGTAAGGCGTACATACAGGAGACTTTATGAAGTTTGCGTACATAAGCATGGTGACTCCCTTAAATATTTTACTTTAAAGTGGGAGAATTGTATACAGTTTTAATAAAAAAATACTACGCCGTAAGAGACTTTAACGATGTCTGTGTAAATAAGCACGATGTCTCATAAAAAAACATTTCGAACAAAAATAAGAATATTTAAGGCGAAGATGATATTAACCTCGCCCAACAAATATCGACACTATTTCATAAAATTTTTCGATCTGTCCCTTTTATGCTTTATGTGAAAGTAAAATATATTTACTACTGTACTTAGTACAATTTATAATTCAATTGCTATGAATACTCGTATTAGTGTTTGATGGTGATTATTATATTTATGCCTTGTTATTAAATACATATCTTGTTACACTTCCATGCCTAAAAGCAAATTAAGTTTTTATATTTCGAAACAATCCGAATGTTGCACTGAAAGTGAATCCGTAGTTCCCGAAGCGTTTAAACAAGTCCTTGAGTGAATGCTAATAAGCCACGAAGATGCAGCATATCTGTTTCATTAACAGCTCCCTAACATACGTCTCTAGCCCTCGCTATTTGTTAACGTCAGCTAATGTGACACTATCTCCCTCCGATCACTCGGCTACCATTTCTTCGCCAACACGGGGGACACGATGATGGAGTGACAGTATGGGCAGAGTTAAGTGGTTGGATTTAATAATCGGATGGTGAACAGGGTTTTGGAGGCGTTCGGTTTGGCGATGATTAATCTTTGGTCGGTCTGTGACGTCAGAGGAGTATGCCTTATTTTGTGTGGGGCGAGTTGAAATTTGGATAAAATTTTATATTTTCCACTCGCATTAGTCATAGGAAATGCCATAGAGTAGGAAACTTGAACGCAAATTCTGCATAAGCACGATTTATTCTGGAAATACCTGCGATCAATTAGAAGACTTTAACGCGAAGACTTCCTATAAAATAAATATAAAACTTCGATATTTAATATAAAATATTTGTAATATAAAAAAAACGAAATTTAACGAAAAGTTCTTCTATTTTTTACCAGATAAACCAATGAAGGCAGGGGAGGAGAGATAGTGTAGTTAAATCCATCGTTATTTTTGAACCTAAAGTCTTTGCTTAGCACGACTCGCAAAATAAAACATTTGCGATTGTAAGAGACTTTAACGCGAAGTTTCTGCATAAGCACGATGCCTCAGTATACCCCCAACATCAATTGCTACCATATCAAAGCTTCCTTAGGTTATAAAATTACCGAGAAAAAATAGAAATTTAAGTAATATTTTGGCAGTTTTTAAAATTTTAACATCGACAATCATATGTTTTTGTATTTATACATTTATCACATAAAACGTAGAGATAAAATTGTAAAAATAAACCGAAAATAGACATACCGCTTCAACAGAAAAAAAGTAGTTTCAGTATTTCATTGATTAAACATGAACACTGACTATCTGCCCTTTTTCAGAAATTTGTATTTAATCAATACAAATTAAGAAAGTTAAGTAAATAAAAGGTACCAGGAACTGGCACACAGTTTCTCACAAACATATTTAAATTATTAAACAGATTCACCGTGACATCATAATTGTAGGAGGGGTAGGAGAGGTGATATTAAAGTAGAAGAATAACTAATAAATATTATTATTATTAGCTAGAGAGAAAACTATTCGACCGATTTCAAACAAATTTGCACCAAACACGTCAGTTAGGCCTGTATAGATGCAAACAAAATGTTTCGAAAATTTTTGAAAAACAAACCCTTTATGGCCAAAAAACCCCAAAAATCACTTATTATTATTAGCTAAACGAGAATTTTTAGAAAGATGCGGGTTTTTGCATATGGTAGGGTACATAAAAGGCTACAAATAAGCCAAATTTTATCAAAATCTTTAGAGCCGTTTTTTTATTAAAAAAATAATAACTGATTTTTTGGGGGTTTTTGCCAAAAGGGGGTTGTTTTTCAAAAATTTTCAAAACCGCTTTTCGTGCATCTATGCAGGCCTACTTGACATGTCTGGTGCAAATTTGTTTGAAATCGATGAAAAGTTTTCGCTCTAGCTTTGCATATATAGGCCTACAGACATATACATACAGACAGACATTTTGTAAAAAAAACACTTTTTTGGACTCAGGGGGTCCTAAAACGGATATTTCCACAAAAATCTCAACATCGATTTTTTTTGCGATCACTATACTTTCTCTATACTATAGTATAGTGAGAAAGTCAAAAGTAAATATATATCGCTTACCTCATCTATGACAACCATCAACACTATCAAACATTTCCCCTGAATTCGCACAATAAAAACGCAAAACACATTCGCCCACGACAAAATCAAAGTTAATTCTCGTAAAATAAAACCGCATTGGTTAATTTAAAATACAGTGATGTCAGAATAAAAAAAAATCTTAATTTACGAACAAGATATGAGAAATTGATTTAAGCATTCTGTCAACCGTAACTAATGATGGCATTTTTCACATTTATACGTCGGTACGCCCGCGCGCCTGCGTACAGTGGGCGGTTATATATTACAAATACCGGATATAAATGTTTATTATTATTATTTTCAACATGGGACGTGATTATCCATATTTAGATAGGTCTGCAATAACAATATTTCTATCCATGTGAACGTTTATGGTTTACGAGGCGTGTACAGTGGTAAATTTTATTTTTTACGTTTACTTCATCGCGAAAATTATTATTATTACTACTACTGTATTTTTGACAATTTTTGTAACTAGTATACAGGGTGTAGGCTATTTTTGTAAATGGGCCACCATTGGTATCTTGTTAACTATAAATCTGACAACAAACTTTAAATGGGGAACTTTTCCCTGTTTTTTATTTTTTTAGAAATTAATAATATGTACCTAGTTAAAATATTTGTGAATGGTCGCTATTTTCCAATATGGCACTCAACTTTCTAACCTCTTATGAAACGCCCTGATTTTATGATTATTTTTGGATTTTCAAGTTATTTTAAGACTTTTTTGTTCTTGGTGTTTTTTCTTTTTCTTTTTTGGTACGACTAACCATTTAAAAGTTAGAGAGGTATACGGTTTTAAAAACACCCTATCTGAGCAAAATATATTTTTGTATGGAACGTTTTGGACCAATGGAAACTCTCTCAACACTAACAAATCATTGTTTAGACAGACAAATAACATTTTTTTAAATCAACAAATACGGATTTTATAATTTTTTTAAACCATAATACAGAGGAATTAACATTATGTTACCAACTTCATTTTACTTTCTCACTATACTATAGTATGAAGAAAGTATAGTGATCGCAAAAAAAATCGATGTTGAGATTTTTGTGGAAATATCCGTTTTGGAACCCCCTGAGTTCAAAAAAGTGGTTTTTACAAATTGTCTGTCTGTATGTATACAAAGCTAGAGAGAAAACTATTCGATCGATTACGAACAAATTGGCACCAAACATGTCAATTTAGCCTGTATGGATGCACGAAAAAAGGTTTTGAAAATTTTTGAAAAACAACCTCTTTTTTGGCCAAAAACCCCCAAAAATCAAACAAAAATCAAACCCCCACATAAAAAACAAAATGTGCAGAATAATCTCCTACATTGATTGTTTTAGGGAAAGCCTAAAAAGTTTCACTCTAGTATGAAAAATAAAAAAAAAAAAACATTTACTTACTGTCAAAACGTGCTTCCGTTTGTTGGATTTGTTTTGTTAACGAACTCGTCCGAGCGACTTGGAAAACCAACGTGCGTACCAAATTTGGACGGAATCGGACTTAAAATAAGGCCGTTAGAGTATACATAACATTTCTAATGACATCTGAATAGGCTAAGTGATCTGGGAACCATGATCGGTGTTCATTCACTACTCCCGACCTTAGGTCTCACCATAAGGGTCGCTGAAATAGCTCATTTTTCCTATAGAAATTCTGCTAATAAAGTGTTAACGCAAATGTTTTTAAAACCTGTCACTTGAGAACATTTTTCTAACTCAAGTAAAACAATAAATAACATGCTCAACTAAATCCGGTTTTAATGTATGCAAATTAATTGATATCGTTGTTGGTGTTCTTTAGATGTAAACGTTTTCTGAATTTTGTTTAGTTGTGTGCATTTGTGTTTGGTTGCGCATGCGTTGATATTATCATTTACTTTTTCGTTGCGTTTAGAGTGCATGATGTTGTCGCGTCAGTTGGCGTTGTGCAATCTATATAATATAATATATAAAAGCGAAATACCACTCACTAACTCACTCATCACGATTACTCAACAACTAACGAACGGATTGAAATGAAATTTGGTATGTAGCTTCCTCTAGGGCCATTAGTGTTCACTAAAAAAGGGCTTTAAAAAATTGGAATTTTTGGGGGGGTTGGGGGGGGGGGATCAAGGTTATTAAATCACGATTTCTTCAAACCTACCGAACTGATTGGAATGAAATTTGGTAATGTAACTTCCTCTAGGACCATAAGCGTTCACTAAATAAGGGTTTAAAAAAATTTGATATTTTAGGGGGGTTTGGGGGTAAAAATGACTAAATCACGATTTCTCCAAAATTACCGAAAAGATTGGAATGCAATTTGGTATGTAGCTTCCTCTAGGGCCATAGGTGCTCACTAAGAAAGGGTATGCAAAATTTCGAAATTTTAGGGGGTTTGGGGGATCAAAGTAATTAAATCACAATTTCTTCAAAACTACCGAACGGATTGGAATGACATTTGGTATGTAGCTTCCTCTAGGGCCATAAGTGTTCACTCAAAAAGGGTTTTAAAAAATTTCAAATTTTAGGGGGTTTGGGGGTAAACATTACTAAATCACGATTTCTCCAAAATTAACGAACGGATTGGAATGAAATTTGGTATGTAGCTTCATCTAGGGCCATAGGTGCTCAATAAGAAAGGGTATGAAAAATTTCGAAATTTTAGGAGTGGTTTGGGGGTGGGATCAAAGTTACTAAAATAATAATTTCAGATCTTTTATTATTATGACAATAGTGCTTTTATTATTTAAGATCTATTTATATAAAAGCCAAATACCGATCTCACTGACTGAACACTTAAAAAGAATACAATTACGTTAAAAAGACTGAAAATACCAACCACCACGGGCAACGCCATACGGGTCAGCTAATGTTTTATATAGGCTACTTGTTTTCAGTTCGATAATGTTACATTTTTCAAAGTTTAAACTGGTAACGAACATAATATATACAAAGAAAAAAAATACAACCTTATCAAAACGTCCGACCACACAGTCTTCCATCGACATTAAACAAGACCACAATCTTTTTCATCCGGCATATTTCATAAACCACTCGCACTAACGGAACTAATTCATCAAAGCTCCCGCCCCGGTCGGGCATAATCTAAGATCAAGAAACCGAACCGTTTACCAGACTTAGCTCTTTGTAGTGTGGTAAGTTGTGAAGTCGCAGCCTCTTGAATTATGTGTTTCGTCGTCCTGATGAATGCCTCCTAGATTGTATCAACATGCCACCTAAAAAGTCACTGCCTACTATAGACCTTACTTTGTCTCTAAACCTCTAAACACTAATTTATATTTATGAAGTCGGAATCGTAATAAAAACCGGCGACTAATCTGTTGAAACAAATGTACGTCGTAAACATTCGTAGCGATGAATTTAGGTTTTCTTATTCTTCTTGTTTTAATGAAGGGTTTACTCTAAACTGTCATTAAATAAAATCCGGTATGAATCTAGTGTTGACAGAGTTTGGCTTCTATTTTAATGTAACTCTTTGAACAGGATCTTGTAAGAGTAGCAGACACTTTCTCACTAACATAACCTCAAAGTATTATTTTCTTAGTCTACAGCTCTTTGTGCGAGTAAATATATAAAATTTTCAGGAAATAAAATTGTTAAAAAAAACTAACTAATAAATTATAAATTATTAGAGTACAGCCCGCATTACAAAATGAATTCTCAATCCACGGTGAATCCTGATAGTTTTTTCGTATCTGTGTCAGTCAGTTCGTCTAACTTAGTAAACCAAAATGCCAAACTGAAAAGAGAATAATTAAAAAAAAACACAAATGTTTAGTAATCAACTTTAAAAGTGATAAAGAACAGACTAAATGCAGAACAGACTAAGTGTAGAACAGACTAAATGCAGGACAGACTAAGTGAAGAACAGACTAAGTGCAGAACAGACTAAATGAAGGACAGACTAAGTGTAGAACAGACTAAGTGCAGAACAGACTAAGTGCAGAACAGACTAAGTGCAGAACAGACTAAATGTAGAACAGACTAAGTGTAGAACAGACTACGTGCAGGACAGACTACGTGCAGGACAGACTAAGCGTAGAACAGACTACGTGCATGACAGACTAAGTGTAGAACAGATTAAATGCAGAACAGACTAAGTGTAGAACAGATTAAATGCAGAACAGACTAAGTGTAGAACAGACTAAATGCGGAACAGACTAAGTGTAGAACAGACTAAGTGCATAACAGACTAAATGCAGAACAGACTAAGTGTAGAACTAAATGCAGAACAGACTAAGTGTAGAACAGAGTAAATTCAGAACAGACTAAGTGCAGAACAGACTAAGTGTAGAACAGACTAAGTGTAGAACAGACTAAATGCAGAACAGACTAAATTCGAAATAGGATAAGTGTAGAACACAGACTAAGTGCACAACAGACTGAATGCAAAACGGACTAAATGCACACAACAGACTGAATTCAGAACGGACTAAGTGCACAACAGAACAGACTGAATGCAGAACGGACTAAGTGCAGAATAGACTAAATGCAAGAAGTTTGTTCCAAGTTAAAGTTATAGTTTGGTTACTGCAGCCCGTTCATCACTGAGGATGGCGACATTGTCGTTGTAACGAGTTTGAGTTTAGTAAAAGTATTTATTGTGAGATTTTGTATTCAGTTTTTTTTATCTAGTTACTTTCTCACAAGTCAAGATCATTAGTTATTTATACAGTAAATGCAGAACAGAATAAATTTAGAACAGACTAAATGCACTAAATGAGATATAATCCTCTATAGTCGTTAAATATGTCCACGTAACCTTTTACGAACATTTTAATGAAAGATGAGACGGCATATGCATAACATGTTTTTTAATATAAGTTCTGTAGACGTAAATTATTTTGAAAAAACTAAATACTGGCGAATTTATGATAAACTAAACGTTTCCGGAAAATATTTTACTCTTAACTTTTCCTGTAGTCTATCGCGATCACAAAATCATTTTCCAACGTTTGCAGCTCATTTAAGGTGCACCCTGTAAAATGGAGATTCGGTAATTTTATACCACCGTAACAGAGGCTAATTTCAAGTGGTAAAATCCAAGAAGACAATTTTCTTTGTACAGTAAAAACAC
>JAGFPH010003415.1:54763-78918 GCA_018207615.1 Philaenus spumarius | reverse complement strand
AAGTGGTAAAATCCAAGAAGACAATTTTCTTTGTACAGTAAAAACACTCGATTCATTGTACGGTACGGTATTCCTCACTTTTTACCCCAAAACTTTAATCCTTTCCCCGGTTAGCGGAACAGTTCCCGGCGTCCCCACAGTGATCCTATTAGTTTTTGTGTAAACTAACAATTATTTCTGACAAAACCCCCTTTTCCCTCTCGGCCGATTGGACATGTCAGTCCGGCCACCGACGCTGTTGTTTGTCTTAACAATAGTTTGTTAGTTTTAAACGAACCAACATTGGTTTAGCTTTTACCTGACGGGTTTCACGTGTGTAACGCACACGGGAAAAGGCGAAAAGTGTTTATTTTAATTTTTACTTTCTCACGCAGACAAAAGGATGCTCGGCTTTCAACTGTCACAGTGGGACGTCAAACACTACAAAACATATACAACTTTAATTGTCTTTCATCTTATAATGCTTACTTTAAAACTATGTCGGCGGCGAGTGCAGGGACGAAGCTACAACAAATTATTGGAGGGGGAATATTAAATTTCCCAACGTTTTTTCAAGTGTACTAAAATTTCGCAACATTTTGGATTTTAAAATTATTGCGGAGTTGAGGCGACTGTTAACATTTGTTTTTCCTTTTAAATACGGATCTGTCTGTCACGCTAAACTTGTTTAGAAATCAAGCTCAAATCGGACATACAGAAAGAATGTTAAAACGCTTATATTCCAATAAACAAAACTAAAAAGTATTTTATTGTAAATTTTATTTAATGTGGTGAAGTATGGTAACAAAATTTGTATGTAGTGCCTAGCAGTGTTGCAATGTCCCTACTCTTGTATATTCGGTCAAAACATTCCTAACCTCGAAACATCACAGCGATACAATACTGCGCTACCTAGCGGCCAAACGGGACACTACAACGACAGAGGTCGGTAACACTCTAGGCAGACATGATTTTTGACCCCCGACGCAAAGAGAGGGGTGTATCTACGTATCTGTGGCATCGTAGGCTTCCAAAAGGATGAGCCGATTTTGATTTAGGTTGTTTTATTTGAAAGGTGGCTTGATCGAAAGTGTTCTTCAAAACAATTTGAAATTAGTGTTCGATATAATTTTTAAAAATCTGTTCAGCCATTTTGGGTTAAATTTTTTTTTTAAATTTATTAAAAGTCTTCAGCTAACGTACCGTAGTTCTGCTTATAATAAATATACAAATGTTCAAATACAGAGTGTTAGCCTATCTTTATAAATAACACTTGAAAACACTTTCTCCTTCTGTCAATAATTCTTAATTATATACACATTCTACATGTAATAAATAACTAGCAACAATTAAATATCAACATACAGGCAATTGGTGAAGTAATTAGAACAAGGAATCAATACATTTCAATTGAACCATAACCCCTTCAAATTTATACATGAATGTTCGTCAAATTACTAACTAAATTATTCTAATACAGATATAGAATTACTAAAATCATACCTTTGTTAAATAATTATGAAATTTTCTATGCGATGAAGTAATTAAGCAAAAATACTCTGTCCTTTCAGGTTCTCAGACAACAAAATCAAACCTAAATTAACCATGCAAAATAACCACAATTTACAATAGTACTGTACTTAGGTGACAACAGCATTCTATGTATGAAAATAAAACTTTTTAATATTTTGCCTGAGGAGGCTTGGACAACTAGATTAGGGAATTTTAAATTAAGAGTCAGTAGTTGGCTCAAATTGAAAGCTTTTTATTCCATACAAGAGTATTTGATATGTGATACTAGTTCATTAAGTTTTTAAATGTTTATTAAAATAGGTTGTCTTTTTGTAGTTGATTGTGGTTGTATATTTTATATTTGTTTTTAACTGTTTCTTATCCTAATTTTATTTTATTGTTATATTGATGTCACTTTTAAAGAATGATGTGTTGAAAAAATTGTGAAATTTTAATCCTAGAGATTTTCTTAAACTATGTTGTCACTGTCTATTGCCATAACAAATGTGCTTAACGACAATAAATGATTTTGAATTTTGACATTTTGAATAGAATCGTTCCTTACTAAAAACTAAAGCTTCCTTTTAGTGTACTTTGATTGTACATTTAGGATTCTGTGGGAAAAAGTACTACGTACTTAAAAAATAATTTGACCACACAGTTGAGAGTTGAGCGAATTTCCAAAACTAAGTTTGTATGATTTTAGGGTTTCTACCAACAACAGTATTTGAGAAATTGGTTTACTCACAAAGGCGTTGAATGGTTGCCTCCGTGTACGAAATATATTAGTAGAATTTGTTTGCACCTCGACCTTGTGCTTCGCTCGCAATCGTTTGCATAGGCCTCATAACAGAAGCTGGCCAACGATAAAATCCCCCTAGTAGAGTTTGGACCATGTTACTTTTACGGTATTTTACGTTTTGATCGATTTCAGGGGAACCAAACGAGCTTAAGAACGTGTAAAAACAAAATGTATAGAATAATCTCATATTTATATTTTTACATAAAACCCTAAGAAAGTGTAATTTTAGTCAAAAATAGCAAAAACATATTACTTCCTGTCAAAAACAAATGCTTCCGGTCATTGGATTTCTTTTGCTAAAGAACTCATCGGAGCCACGCAGACAACCAGGGGTGCACCAAATTTGGACCAAATCAGAAGTAAAATGCTGCCGTCAGAGTGCGAACACATAATGTACATATATATACAATTTTTAAAGACACCCGAAAACGTGTTCTAGGGACCATGATCGGTGTTCATTTACTTCTCTCGATCTTACGTTTCACCATAAAGGACACTGTAATAGCTCATCTTTCTCTTATGGAAAACACATAAATTTCTGTTACCCAGAGCATATTTAAGCTACATACTCGATACTAGTGGCTAGGTGCCAAAAAGTGAAAATGCATTGTCGTTTTGTTTTTTTTCTCCAAAGGCTCTATTTTTGAATTTTGCACTTTTGATGTGAATTAATTAAATATTTTGTTACTACTTTTTATTTCATAATTTGTATTTATTGTTTGTTGTTGTTTATTTATTTGCAAAGCAACAATGAAAAGAGAAATATTTTTTATTTCTCGTTTTCGTATTATTAAAATGAAACAATTTATAGTGATAGCTTCTTTTTAAGCCAATCTCAGTCTGCATATACATGTCCTAATTTAAATATTTTTAAGAGGACAAGTGGGAAGTGGCCCGTCTTTGAATTTGTAACAGGTCTCCTTATATCATAATGTGCAAATAACAGTTTAACGTACTGATTGAATTTAAAAAATAAATAATTCTAAATAATCCATTTAACTGTTTTTTTTTTAAATTTTCTAATGTCTGAAGCATTTTTGTCTCTAGATTTTTGCCAAACACTCTTCAATTGCAGAACTGCAAAACAACGTGTTAAAATTACGAATCTGTTTTAGGCGACCATTGCTGTAAGAGTCGACCGATTGCCACTTTTTATCTCGTTTTTCTCAGCTTACTAAGCTCTTTAAACTGAATTGTCACATATGGGGGTTATACAAATTTGGAGTTACCCTTAAAAATCCTTATTTCGGGTAGAGGGTGAAAATTGACCACCGTGGCTGAGAGTAGGCTACTTCAAGTGATCATAACGTTCCCCAAAGGTTGTGGACTACCAACATGGTTGGTTTAGTGGCGTCTAGTGCAAATTCCTTAAAATATGCTCCGGTGTTACCTGTTTTCAAAACATAATCCGTATAATTTCTGTTACAGAATCATCCCAAGCCGCCAAATCAGGCGGTTGCTTCACAGGAGACAGCAGAGTCCACACGTACGAAGGCAAAGAACTGAGACTGTCCGAAGTGAGAATAGGAGATCGATTACTGTCCCTCGACCGGAACAGTGGTAAACTCGTCTACAGCGAAGTCATCCTATTCCTCGACAGAAATCCCGAAGCGAAGAGGAATTACCTACGTATATCGACATCGAGAGGTCGAGAGATCGAACTGACACCGTCGCACCTGCTGTTGAGGCTCAACAACGGGTCGACATTGGAAACGGAATCAGTGTTCGCGGAGAAGATCAAAGTAGGTGATCACCTGTTAGTGCGCGGACACGATAGGGATTTTGTTTCCGATAAAGTGACTCGCATAGAGTGGTTTTTCGAGACGGGTGTGTACGCGCCGTTGACAAGGACAGGGACCGTAGTGGTGAACGACGTCTTGGCGTCGTGCTACGCCGTTATACAAAGTCAAACTATAGCGCATATGGCGTTCGCGCCCTTTAGACTCTACATGAACTTTAAACACAGCCTGGAACGGTTCTGGTCTGTGGTTACGAAACCGATCCACTCGTGGCACCCGAACAATCCCACGCAAAGAAGTATTCCTCAAGGAATCCACGTGTACGCCAATATATTGTACCGTATGTCTGACTTTATTGTACCTTCATTTTTAATGTACCACGACTAAATCAAAATAATTTTATATAATTCTTTTAATTATAATTTGAACATTGTAAATATAAAATTTGCTAGTCCATCTCCCCATCTCTAAGTAGAACCTTAACTACACCGAAACCTCGTTTATCCGGAAAGGGTCTGGTCCCGTCAATTTCGGATAAATGAGGTTTCAGTGTATATGTTTTCTCACACGTGACTGTATCATAGTATTTATTATTTAGGAATTGAGTGTTTAAAATGTTGTAAATTGTTGCTTTAAATTATTAAAATTTGAAATTATTATAGTCCAAACTATATGTTCTGTAAAGTGAAAAATTATTTGATATTGTTTATTTAGCCTTAGTTTACATCTAAAAAGAGATGTCACAAGTATTGTACACAGGTACCAAGTACTACTATGTTTTTATTTTAGGTTCTCTTGTTATTTTGTGTTGTTTTTCAACTTTAACTACTATAATATCACGAGATCAAGATCTTTTTTTTGCTTAAAGCACTACACTCAGCCGAGTCAAACTTGAGAAGGCTGGTCGTACGCTATTGCATTAGCGAGACGATCGAGCATACAGTCGCATCGACCGTTCTCGGCACTTGAAGTTTTCGCACGGGCCCGGCTGTGAGGCTACAAACACGCAGTAAAACCCGGCTGGAGGCTACAGTCCTGCGCAAAGCGTATATCACCATATGGTGGTAGTACAGTACTGTTTAGAAGTTGTCATCGGATTCGGTTTGCAACTAACGATGACTGACGGTAAGTGTGAAAACACTAGCTACGATTGTACCGAGTGCTCGGTAAAGGAGTAACAGAAACACATCATTCGATCATTGGGGTGTATACTAGGTTTTCGAATATTTCAAGTACCAAGAACGAGCGATTCTATTGTAACTAGAATATCGCTTGTAAAAGCTTATTTTTTGTTCTCCTCTAATGCCTACAACTTTCACAGAATGTTTTTACAGACATGTCTGTAATGTGCATGTTATTGGTACAGTTTAGAAGCAAATATCTTTAATAAAAATTAATAATTGATTATTTCTGATATCTAAGAATTATATTTTTCGCAAAATACAACAGTTTATGTTCAAAATTCGATGTCTGTATGAAACTGTTCAGACCCGTTAGTGCACACCCACAACCCACAAATGTTGTACTTCAAAACATAAGCAATATCTGACATTCAATATGAAGAAACTAATATGTTTGGAACATTTAATTAGTACTTCTCTTTACTTGTGATGCTGGCAAACAAACAATACTGTAATTTTGTCTTATTTCTACAATTTCTTTCGATTAAGGGTCTGCTGTAGTGGCGGCTATCTTGGATTTTTATCCCATAAGAGCAATGTTAAATTAAAAAAAATTTATTTCATTTATTTTTTATCATAAAATTGTTTGCATGATCTCATTTTAACAACAGTCACAATACGCACCCGTCTTACAATTTGCATTTTTTTAAATGCTTTTGATTTGTTATGTAATTGACATTTTCTAAGTACAAAGTTTGAATTTTTTTCCTAACACAATAAAAAATTAATAATGAAAAATAATTTGCAAGCCGGATCCGAAATTTTATAAAGAATATTCAGTTTTTTTTTCTACACTCAATTACAAAAAAATAGACGTATAAAATGGTTTGAAATGAGGCAATGTCACAGCGTTCAGCTGCAAGAAATTGCACCGTTTAGATAGGGATACAGTGCTGCCCTGCTAAGCTCAGAGGGGAAATCTGCAACTAACTTGAAATTGAGAAAGTGAGGTTTTAAGTTTAGGCCTCTCCATTTCGTTAACTGTAAGTCTTAAAACAATCTTACCATACTTACTGAATTCGTAATTTTTTATTTGACCTAAACAAGCTTCACTTTTATAAAAATACCTTATTAATAATTTTTTATGTCAGATACAACCAATTTAAAAAACAACTTTATTCTTAAATACTAAGCTGATTAGCCGTATGTGCAACTTACTAAGCCAATTAAGGGGTATCTGTGTAGTTACGGCCTAGTTACATTAGTAAAAGATACTTACAACCAAAAAAGCTTAGTAATTTAAGTAGAATGAAGCACTTATAAAAGTAACTTAATACCTTAACACACTAGTGAATATTATTTTGTGAAATATACTACAACAAAAGAATAAATACCTTTAACTAATTTAATACATAACATACCATTCTGATCATTACAATTACTTGAGGAGAATAAATTTATGAAACAACATATAAGAAAAAGTTTTATTTTCAGAAATATTTCAAACATGCAATAAAAAACCAAAACTGTTTAACACAGTAAACTGATTACTGATTATCATTCATTATCCAATGTGGTTGGAAGATTTTCCCAAAATGAAAAACGATTTCTGGGGATAATACCCTTTTGGGACTCCATTAAGCTCTTCAAAATGCCATTTTTCCTCGATGTTGATATTCCAACAGGATTTGAATGATTAGGTGGAAGTTTGAGTCCATTTTTTTTAAACCCCAGGTGTTAAAAAATTCAGTTGCTTCCATTCTTCATCACTGTAGTAGGCCTTGTATAAAAGATGGTTTAGGCCTCTTCTTGCTTGGATGTGGACAACATCTCGCATATATGGCCGGCTACCTAAATATGATAAACAAATATGTCAAGAAAGGGTCTAAAGATTATAAACATATTTACAAAAAGTTTATAAAAAAGTTTCAAAAAAAGAAATATTAGATTAACCTAATACATAGGTTACCCTAAACTGACCTATATATAGCTGGTCTTCATATAACGGAAAATTTCCCATTTTCATTAGTTATACAAGTAAATTAAGACAAGCATAAGTTGCCTGATTCCTCTTTATTTTCTTTTTTATTTTGTTGATCATCATATTTTTGAGGGTTCATTTTCCGCTTCATGGGATTGTTAGGCGAATTGCTTTTCTTCCCTTTATTTGGCGGTCTTTTACTTGAGTAGTCCTTCCATTGAAAGAAGTCGCTTGGAGTCATCTCAATAGCCTTTACCTTTGATGAGGTGGACTGGACAGCTTGCTTGAAGTCCTCAAAATCATAGATTTTTTTCACCCTATGCAGAGATTTCTCAACCATATGGTGAAATGAGTCGCATGACATAAAAGTGTGGCCAGGCTCGAAGTACTTGATTTCAATTGTCTGAGTACATATTTCACTACAGTTTATGCAATACACAAGGAAGCTGTAAAAAGCCCATTTTTTATTTTGTGAGGAACAATTGTCCATCCATAACACAACATGCTCAACATCACGGCAGTTTATAGTCAAAAACTTGTACACAGTGCTAATTAATTCTTCTTTGTTACATCCTCTAGTCGCATCATGCCACAAGCAGGCTACGGTTGGGACATTTTGTTTTTTCCCTACTGGAACGAAACTTTCGTTATAAACAGTGAGTCTTTTTGTAAAAATCACACTTTTAAACATTTCACACCTTGGTAACATTATTACCTTTTCCATGTCAGCCGAGTAAACCATTCTACTATTCGTTGATCCTTTAGCTGCATCATTTTTGTATTCGGTCCTTGCTGAATCTGATTTTTTAATATGCGAGACCGAAATACTGCAAACTTCACAATTCTCCTGCAAATCGTCTTTACTGTGGCCATGCAAATTGAAGTGTTCACATTGCTCACTCTCTTCATTCCTAAGCTTGACGAATGAAATGTTTAGTTTAGTAACTTCGCTTCGATAAAGATCGTAAGAAATTGTAGTGTCAGGAAATTTTTTTAGGAAATCTTGATGCATCTGAGTCACTGATAGGTCGGTCGCTTGGTAAATATCTCTTGTTTGGGGCATGTTCGCGCCTATAATGTGAAATCTTAGGCTCAAACGATTCAATATGTTCTATTATTAAGTCATGGTTGACCTTATTCCTTGGTACTTTACCTTTTCTTCCGTCAGATTTAGGGGAAATTTTGTCTACCTGTTTCGAAAGGTTCTGTAAAATTTTATCGTTATTTCTGTTATAGCCTAAAGTATTTAAGAAAAATACTTTACAAACTTTGATAGAAGTACCGTCATCTGTTTTCAAGTAATACTCATTTGTACACAATCTTCTGGAATCAGTTCCAAATGTCTTTCGGTTTACGGGCATTTTGCTAACTGAACCTAGTATAAAAGCTTTTCTCTCATTCACTGATTCTAGCTCCCAGTATTGGTTATTGATCTCTTTCTGCCTGTTTTCTGATATTTTAGAGAAACACTTAATTTTACAGTTTTCTTTACAAGACCCCTTTACAAAATGGGCTTCCGCTGCCTCCATTCTTTTAACCTTCTTTCTCTCAACTACAGATAACTCATATTTTTTTCTTTTCCTAGGATATCCTTCCTTAGTAAGTGTACCTACTACAGCGGAGGATCGGTTTACTTGGCACAGACCTACATTAGAAGTAGGCCTGGAAGTAGTAGGCCTAGTTGTTGCTCTCTCATTATCTTCCAATACAACATTTGATAAATCAACGGTGTTACAGGAGGATACTTCTGGTATAGAATAGTCATGGTCTCCTGTAGGAATGCCATAGCTTACCAACCCTACAGAGTCAGTATTTCTTATAAAGTCAGAGGCATTTTCAACTGAATTGTTGTCCCCTTCAGCCATAGTTGCATTATTTACTACTTCTAAATTGTTAAACCCCATTCGTTCTAGATCTGTTATATCTTCAGCAATTGGTATGTCCAAATTTATATTTTCTATAATGATGTCATTTGAAGTTACCAGAGGTGTTAATGAGCCATCAGCTTCATTTACCACAAAAAATTGGGCCTGTGAGTTGCTAATTTCTATATTTTCAGTAGAATCCGATTCATCTAATGCTGCATTTACAGAATTGCTTTGGTCTAAAAAGATATTTACATTACCCAAAGATATTTCACATCCAGTGGTAACATAACCTTTATGGTAATTTTCATTTCTTCCAGATTCTTCTTCCAACTCTTCGCATGATGATGTTTTACACAAATATATTTTATCTCCACGAGTGTCATCAAATCCTTCATTTTCACTTTTCTTGGAGATTTCTTTCAATACTGCACTTGATGATACATTAGTATTAAACGATTTTTCACATACAGTGGCATCATAACCTTTAATATTTTTACTTTTACCATTAGACCTTTCTTCCACCACGGCACTTGTTTTTGTCTTGGGACACAAACTCACTAAAAGCTTACCCCTATTAAACATTTTCAGACTATATTTAAATAAAAAAACAGTTTATAACTCACAAACTCATAACTTTTACTCATCTAAACAACACCACAATGAACACACAACTAACAATGTTTTTAAGGTTAAACAAAACAATAACATTGTAACATCTGATGCAAAATATTGCCAACATACTAAAACAAAAAGGTGGCAACTGCAATTTGCTAAGGCATAAATGTTGTATTTACAAAACACTAAACCAAAAAGTCGTATCTACAGCAGATACCCCTAATGTTGCTTAGTAATTGTCACTTACAACTCATATGCCCTAAAAAAACATATCAATCATGCAGATACGACATACTAAATAGTGTGATTTTTGGGGTAATTATTTATTTTTACGGCCAAAACACATCAGCAATGGATAGAGAAAACTACACAGATTTACTGGATATCAATAACTCAATATGGCCAAAATCTGCAGGTACCCCCTCTGTGCTTAGCACGGCAGAGTGAGAAGCGGTTGCGTTTCCGGTTGCTTTCTCGTTTACTGGAGCAGACCCTTAACAACTCTAAACTCTCAATCTAACTCGGTTTTCTAAAATATAAAGTAAATATTTATATATTCAGTTGTTTTTGTATATACTACTCAATAAATTGAATTTTAACATTCTGCACAATAATTATTGTTAAATCCTGTAATTTTTGTTTTTACTGTAACTAAAATATTAGTTTAAATCATAGAATAGGAAAATCAAAGCAGGATATGTTAATGGATAAATTCAAAACTTTGTCATGAATAATTCCAAGGATGTGCAAAAAAGGATGAAACAGTTCCCTCATCTGCAATCCCCTCCCTGAAGCTTTCTCAAATTTTTGGATATAAACTGTTGTTAGTTGCAGAAAGATCTTTATGAACAATAATTTGTAGATTACAAACATGATAAATTATCATTCTTTCTTAAAGATATTTGCTTAGAAACAAGATAAAAAAACCATGATTTTCAGTTAAATTACTTGAAAACACGGGTGACTTTTGTTGTTGAGATTTCCTAGCTCCGCATTTTGTGCGCAGCTCACTGCATAGTCTAAACAACAGGCAACCAAACGGGAGCGTGTTCCCACACCACTGTGCGCATTGTCCTTTGCGCAACCGGAAGACTAACTGAGAGCAGTCTAGTACAGAGTGTGGTGCGCAACAGATGTTTGTCCTGTAATCAGCGCCTTAGGAATACATACTATTGTCGCAGTGGTAGTACGGAATGGCAAAACTTATAGTAAAAGATGTAAATTTCACTCCGTTGTCAAGCAAGTGCTTGTGGATTAGAAGATTAAAAACTCCTTCATTCTCAGTTGAAGTATACATCGCACTAACAGATTTTCACACTTTACAATAACGACCGAAAAGATAGTCGATTTCATCTTCGAGCTCTTCGTCTAATAAAAGGAAGAGTGCAGCAAGGGTTTTACTGGGCTTAAGAGAACTCAGGCTGAACAAGTACGGAGCTAGGAACACATTACTGCGTAGCGCAGTGGACTCCACATTGAAAAATGTGCAGCTGGGAAATTCCCCATTTATCTACCGACCGTACGTTGGACTTTGCTGCAAAATATGATCAAAATTTAAAATATGAATAGCATTAATAAAAACTAAGGTGTTATAGTCACATCTTACTAATGTGAATATGGTCAGCCTTCGCAATGTAGACTCCCCACAATGAGTTTAGTACATTTAGTCCTGTGTTATTGCACACCTTTGATTAAAAAATTAACAAACAATTAAATACATTTCTTATTTACATAAAATGATTACCTCTTTCTTAAAGGCTGAATTTTAAATTGCAAATAATATAAACGTTTATAGGATTAACTTTACATAACTATGTTACTTTTCTATAACAGGAGAACCTAAACCAATAATCTTTCAATATTTACATTCGAAAATGGTTAGCAAATCCTACAAAGAGTGGCCTACTACTATACAGAAGTCCCCTACAGTAAACAGATTATTTCTGTATATAAATACATGTGAAAATCTCAAGGTACCGTTACTAACTAACCTAAATATATTAATTTACGGTTAGGCCTAGGCTAATTTAAAAAAAAATACTGTCAAACTGATACTTTATTTATTCGAATTTATTACTGTAACCTAGAATAAGACATTCTATGCAAACTGTACATATCTGTGAAGAGATCTGAAAGACAATGGAACTATGGACTAAAACTTGTGATACATGATCAAAGCTTTAAGTTGGTAGCAGTCGTCAAACCCGTCAACTTCAAACGTGTGACGAAAAAAAAACTGTCGACTGTATTTGTAAAGTTTTTAAGTTTAATTGACATTTTCATTCTTGTTTGTTAAATTATTATTTGTTGTATTTATTTTTTTTTAACTGTCTTTAATAAAAATTGAATATATATTTATTTATGTATATTTTAATTAGGTGAAAAAAATCGATTGTTTATATATACTAATTAAATCAACAGTTCTTTAAAAATCAATAATTATTTATAATTTTTTTATAGAAAACTAACTATTAATTTATGTAATTTTTGTAAATATAAAATCTAGTGATGAAATCTACCGATTTATATAAATATTTATATTGAAAGTGGGAGCGAGAGAGTAACGGATGAGAGAGAAAGGGGAAGTGGAAGAAAGAAAGGTAGAATGAAAGGGGGATTACCATTAAAACAATTAATTAAAAAATCGGATTTAAATTATGAAAAATTAAAAAAATAAATTGTACATTTTATATAATTACTTTGTTGTTTTTATTTCTTTTAATCCTTTTTATTTTTCTGGATAACAATACTAGGTAGTAAGTTAGTTCTTGATGACTAAACCTGTGCAAAGTGTATTTGACAAACCATGTTAAAGGCTACGATCCACCTCCTATATTGGATTTATTTCCCACGATGACAACAATGTCTTTATGTACTGTCATTTATTGCAGGCCAGGTCTACCGGACAAACATAGTGTGTTCTCAAAAAATATAAGCCTAAGGGATCATACAAGTCCATTGACACTTAAAAATAGTGTAAATAGTAAAATAAATACAAAATTGATTCTTGATCATAAAATTTGTCTTTTATGTGATCAAATTTTGACTGTAAATGCCCAACGAGGGGGAGGGCAGCATGAATTTTCAGATTTAAACACCTTCAAATACAACTAGTTAATAATATTGTTATGTATACATTTTTGACAACGTTGAATTTAATATCGTTACACAAAACCAACTCGATTGTTACCGCACACAAACAGGCTGCGCCTATATTGTGTTTATTATTTTACCAAATTATGTTTTGTTCGGTATCATTCTGCTTATTTTTTCATGTACTTTTCAAATATTCTATAGAAATTTGCAAATTGTGATCATGAAAAGAAGGTTAATTTCCTAGTGCTGCAGCCCCCCCCCCCCCACCCATGATAGCTGATCATGTATATAAGCCTAAATGGGGAACATAGATTGTATATATTATTTACCTTTACGATCTGTCTAACAATCCTGGTTTTTCATCGTCTTTAAATGACGGCCGTTTCGACTATTTTATTCAGTCATTTTCAAATGCCAGCTGTTCGCACAATGGGAACTTTGTCAGTAATAAAAACATTTAAAACACTTATACACACATGACACTTAATGTACATTACAAACTTATAAAGATTAAAAACACATTTGAATTGTGGCATAAGATATTCAGCACATGTTAACGTGTTCAACATGTTTTTATTTGTGACAAAGTCCCAGTGTGCGAACAGCTGAAATTTGAAAATGACTGAATAAAATAGTCAAAACGGCCGTCATTTAAAGATGACGAAAAACCAGGATTGTTAGACAGATCGTAAATAATATATATATTTATAAACAATCCAGTTAGGCTACCACAAATAAGTATGGAACATAGATTGATTTAAACGAAGCGCACTATAGGTTTTTACCCCGTTAACTCTCAATATTTACTCAATCTTTCATTAATTTATTAATATTTACGAGCACAGCCATGAGTATTCTTGCTAGTTGTAAATAATTTTAAACTCAGATAAGTTAACACATTTAATAAAGCAAATACAACTTCATCTTTACTAATTTAAATAAGTCACTTCATATTCCTTCCTGTTGTGTTGTGACTCCTTCACCTACTACATCCTCTGCCATCTCTGTGTCCAATACACCAATATCCTGACTACTAGATTTCTCCACATTTTCTGATACTTGATCTCCTACAATTTGACTCTCCACAGTTTCTTCTTGTTCTTGATCCGATAGACGATCAACCTTTATTTCATTTTCTTCTTCGTTTGCTTCCTCTTTTACTTTCATCACTTTATTTACTTCATTCAATATTTCTTTCTGCTCTTTCAAACATGTTTTGATTCTAGACTTTAAACTTTTTATATTTTCAATTCCTGAAGTGCTTTTTTCATCCCCTTGTTCCATCACTAAATCTCCAAACTTCAACCAAAGTTTTTGCATTAGCATGTCTGATTCTAGATAACATAAACATAATAAACTGTATTATTATTATTTTAACCCTAATGAAATAAAAAACTAGTGAAAAGATGGAACACTTTTTCGAGACTTCGGCTCGTCCGGACAGAACACACAAATTAAATGAAAATTAAAGTTAAAAATTACTTTTTATTTGTTACGTTTAGTTAAAAAATAAGTGGGTGAATTATTGTTTTCGAATTTGCTTTCAAAGCGTTTTTCTCAGAAGGTCTCAAGTACTCAATTTCAATGAACTGTGATTCCCTAAGACAATAGCAGAGAAATTGTCTGAAATAGTTTTCGCTCAAAAGTTTTCCACGCTGTATTTGATAATTTTGACCTAATATTTTCAAAATTTCGAATCAAAAACTTGACCCCGAAGCGCTACGACTTTTAAACTCTCAAAATCAGTTTTCCCAAACCAAAATCATATAAAACGATACCCCACACTGTATTTTCCAAATATCGACCCAAAAACGTGACCCTGACGAGCTACAACTTTTTAACTGTCAAAATCGGTTTTCCCGTACAAACAAAAACATATAAAACGTTACCCCACACAGAATTTTCAAACTGTGGCGCCGACGCGCTACGACGTCTAAACTCTCAAAATCAGTTTTCCCGTACCCAAAAACATATAAAACGCCCCACGCTGTACTTTCATAATTTTGACCCAAAAACGTGACACCAATGCGCTATGACCCACGCTAGAAAGCTCAAAAGCTTTTCAACTCCAAGCAATAAAATTAAAGTTTTTGGTACCACCAGAAGTATTCTACGAAGTCTGAGAGTGCGTATATCGTGTTTACAGGAAAACAGTCACACAAAAAATGATCGCATACTTCGGTATTCTAAAGGAGCCGAAATAAAACTGTATTGCTATTAAACGTACTCTAGAAAAACTGTTCATTTACAGAAATCAAACCGTATCCATCAATATCAAGGAACACTAAACAAAGTGCTTCAAAAAAACTTTACAACTTACAGACCAGGTTTTGGTGTAATTTTTTAGCAAAATACATCAAGTTGTTTACCTTATAGGTAGGTCCAGTATGACTTCCGTTGATGATTTTGCGGAGATTATGGTTGCCATTCGATATTGTTATGGTTAGATCTAAAAAATTAATTAAATTGTTGTTCTGTATTTCGGTTGTGAATTTTAAATTTGGATGTATGCTGTTGAGGTATGTTGCAAAACTTTGAATTTGTATATAATTTCAAAATATACAGGAAACCCACTCACACAAACCATACTATTCACGCCACCTCTAACCATCCATCTTCCCATAAAATGGCAGCCTACAATAGTTTCATACACAGACTTCTCAATATACCTATGACACATGAAAACTTTCAAGAAGAATTCAACACAATAAAATATATTGCCATTAGTAATGGATACTCACCATCCATTATTGACAAAATATTTAATAAACAAGAGAAGAAATCTACAAGACCCAATACTAAATCTGAAAACAAGTATATTGTTGTACAATATCACAAGCAGTTAGCATACAATATAGGCAACGTTTTTCTTAAACAAGGGTATTCCACAGCGTTCAAAACCAAGACCAATTTACAGAGTATTTTAAACTCAAAGAAAGTGATAGGTGACAAATTTGACAGCACGGGCATTTACGAAGTCTCTTGCACTGATTGCCCAATGAAATACATTGGAGAAACAGGTAGATCCTTTAGAAAGAGGTTCAAAGAACATATCCCGACACCCAAACAAATGCTACGTCAAAGAAAAGTTGAATCAAAATAAACCGAACATCTCATTCTAAACAACCATAAATATACAACGATCGATGACAACTTCAAAATACTCCACCACTGTAAAAAAGGAAAATTTATGAATGGACTTGAACAATACGAGATATATAAAATGTTCAAAACTAATCCAGATACAATACTTAACGAAAAATTACATTTCGAATCAAACTCATTATATGTTACCATAATAGCAGAAACACAATAGACCGTACCGTTCCCCTCTCTTACTTTTCCTAATCACAAACCAGTTCCTACATTTCTCTAAGATAAGAAATAGTTCAGTGCGAAACAGTGGGCCCACCGGACATGTTTTTAACAAAAGTGATTTTTAAATTATTTAAATGTTTTGTGAATTTTGTGTTAAGTGTTAAGTGTTCCATGACAACGGAGTATTTCCTCCAAACCACTTGATAATGGCTGAATAGCCGACGTGTACATACGGCAAATTTGACTACTGACGACGGTAAGTTGTTCAAATTATATTGATTTATAACAGTAGTCGGAATGGCGAATAACAAGATAACTGTTAACAAAGTTTTCTACACTCTACAACATCTCCAAACACATAGGCCTGGGGATTTCGTATGGCGTACTGAACGACCAGTTTCAACAAACCATTCATTCTACATAAATAGTGGTTCTAGTGAGGCTATCTTTGCCACACTGGATATGAAAATTCTGTTTCACAATTAATTGTCACTCTCAAATCACAGAGTAAGCGATGTTTCCAACTTTTGTCACAACTGTCGCTAGCACTACTGGTAGTGTGATTAGGATCAATGTTCTACAAGAGTTAAATTTTAATATATTTTGCTTTAAAAGGACAACACCAAAAAAAACACTGTGAGTACTCTGATTAAATTTATAAAGTTTTTTAAGCTCGCTGAATTTAACAAACTGATATTTCATCCGATCACTTTATAACTAAGACATGTTCGTTATTAACAAAAACGTTCATAAGTAAGAATTTATAAGTTGAGTAGACAAAATATGGAAGAACATTTTCTCAGATTCAGAAAAAATAAACAATGATGAGCAGAAGGGGTGCAAAAAATCATGTACGTATGTTGCCGGGTTAAGCCAGGTGAAATAAAATAAACTAGGCCTAACCTAAAATTTTTTTGCTAAGATGGATATCCGAATCAGTTGTTTTATCGGTTATTTTATGCAGTTAGTTGCTATGACAATGAATATAAGGTCATGGCTTTATATTTTTTGTACATGATTTTTCCATACAAAAAGCTTTACAAACAAATACTTAGCATTGTTTTCATTTTTTTCAAATTGAATTATCACTTATCTTTATTTATTTGTTAAATTATTTTACCGTTTAGTATTTGAATTGTTTGCTTCTAAATAATTTCATATGTTTACTAAATATTTATCATTAATCACATCAAGCTTCCTCTTTGCCCTTTCCCAATGTTTCCCTCTTATCGTTAAGAATTTGCATACAAATAAATTCCAATTCATTTTGTGAAAACCAAGTTTAATTTTTTACTTTCTCCACCCTATACGTAGTATATGGAGAAAGTATTGTTTTCGTAAAAATGTTCGAATTTGAATTTTCAGTTGAATTATCTGTTTTGGTGCTCCCAGAACCCCAAAAAATTGTTTAGTGCAATTATCTGTGTTGGTGCTCCCTGAACCCAAAAATATTTTTAGTGGAATTTTTTGTTTTTGTGCTCCCTGAACCCAAAAAAGTGTTTTTAGAGTGGTGTCTGTCTGTCAGTCTGTCAGTGTGTATACACGACCAGAGAGGACACTATTGGTCCGATTTTCATGAAATTTGGTATGTAGGTACTAAACCCTAATATCTCCAGGCGTTTTTTTCATTTTTTGGAATTTTTAATTTTTAAGGGTAATTTACCCCAAAAAACCAATAAAAAACGGCAAAAATGCAAATTTCTCAAAAACGGCTCTAACGATTTTGATCAAATTTTCAGTATTTATAGTGCTTAAGATGCCAAACAAAATGACACCACCCGCTTTTATCAAAACTTCGGCGTTTCATAACTATGGGGAAATGTTAAAAAATAAACAAGTTTATGTTGTCAATCTAGCATCACGGGGTAGCACAACGGTAGCGAGGACGGCCAGTAATTCAAAGGTCGCGCGATCGAATCCCGCCTGGGACAATAACTTTTTTATACGATTGACGTAGGTAGAATATTATTTTTTTGTTTTGTTCTAAAAAGTAGTAAATAAAATGATTAAAAACAATATTATTTTGACTACAGTAAGTTGGGAGAAAGTTTGTGTCAGTTAACTGATACCGTTTATTTACTTTAGAAACACATTTGGTCGAATTTTGAATTCATGAGATAGGTACTAGTAATAATAAATATAACTCCGAATTTAAAGTTGATTAAAAAGGATTTTTAAATTTTCTTATGTTTAAGAGTAATGTAGGCTACAGCCGTAAAATCCTATAAATTGGTATTTTGTAAGTATGGAAAACTTTAAACAAACTTAGATAAATGAATTTCAAATCATATAGTAGTAATTTTGGATGGACTACTATCATTTTAAGGTGCTTTTATTATTTTCTAAATCTAATGATGACCACAGAGCTCTAATTATTACATACTAGGGGCTCTGCCCCTGGACGCTTCGCGTCCCAACCCCGCCTCAGTTGGCTGCTTCGCTTCGCTCGCAGTTGGAAAATTCGCTAAAGGATCTCGTTAATCTTTGGCTCGTTTTTACATGGGTGACCGAGCATAAATCAGCTGTTTTATTTGGCAGCTGACTCAAACGCATTATCTCCATAAGATTAACATGGGAAATTTGAAGGATTGTGTGCCGGAGCTCCTTCTCGGGTGAATAGCGGCTAAACGGATGATCGGATCTTAACAGGTAGAGTCCCATGTGTATCACATGTGCTGCATGCTAGGTGTAACCTCAAACCCAAGTGGTTTTGTATGGCCCAATTTATTCTAATTCCAACGTGCTAAAACAGTATAAATTAGCTTGTTTTTTAATGGTAATTAAAAACTATTCAATGAACAGCTGATTTTGGATAATACTCAATCTATTCCACTCTATTTCCAACGTGCTAAAACAGTATAAATTGGCTTCTTTATAAACAGCTGTTTTGATCGCTTTATTTACTATTTGGTTGTTATTTTGTAACCAACATGACAACCCATAAGATCCTATGTTAAAATTTTTCAACTTTTGAATTAGATTTTCTAAAAAAATTGCGTTATTACATGAAATACAACTATATGGATATACTTAAAAATCAAAACTACACCTAAATAAAAAATTTCATTGAATTCTTTAGAGCCGTTTTCGAGATCCGCGACAGATACAAAGATAGATACAAGAATTGCTCATTTAAAGTAATAGGATATTGTTTAGCTATATTTGTTGCATTTCTATATTTTATATTAGTTACCTTAAGGATGTTTAAGGATTTATTTTAAAAAGTGTCTATTTCTTAGTTAATAGAATTGGAATTTAAAAAAATGTGCTTATATTCATTTAAGTTTGGTTTAATTTGTATTTTAAAAACATTTGGTAATTTAAGATTGTAACTCTTTAACAACTTTTTTGGTATTTTTGGGGATAAACTTTTTCAAAGAGCAACGTTATATATACATTATTAACCTTAAGCATTTTTTCCAACTAAACACTTGTTTACTTGTTACAGCAATTAAATAATCTTTGTTATACATTTTTGGTCCTAAGTTTTACAAAACCATACTAAGGAATACAAGTTTTAAACTTTTGTGTTCTATAGTATTCTTAGTGGAAATTATAGAATTTTTAAAAATTAGGATAATTTATTTCTGTACAAAAGGAAGGCAAGAGAATTTACTTTTTTAAAGTTGTTTTTATCATTTTTGTAATCAATGCTAGTTACCTTTGAGTAGCACACTAAATATATCAAATTCAACCCTCATACTACGAATACATACCATAAGTGCCATAGTCCCAGTAGAGCCCGAAAGAGTCTACTGTCTTAAAAGCATAATCAATTTTCTTTCTCGGGTAGTTACGTGGTTCTTCGTAATCAACAAATGGAACAAGAAAACCTTTCCTTAACACAGCTGGTTGTGACAACACCAAGCCCGGTTGTATACCAAAGGTGCCTGCAACCAACGTAATAATAATACAGTGGTTTTAAAATAATAATAACCTTTTTGTTTTGACTTTATGCCACTTGAAGCTTGGAGAGCAGCATGTAACACATGAAAACAAATACTAAAAACTAGGCTGAAACTATGCAACTGTGTTGGACATCATAACTGTAGTAGACTGGAAAAGGGCCTTCAACTATTGGCTATGCTGTCTCAATAAAATTTGATAAGGTATGATTGCTTAAGCAGGAATGTTTTTATGCCACCAAAACAGTAACAAGGAAGACCCTGTTAGAGATTGAAAAGAAAGAAAATTTCCGAAGAAAACTGTAGGACCCAAGAAAACATTATTAGGGTAGTTCACCTATCAATAGCGAATAAACCAGGAACCATACATTTTTTATAACAATAAAAAATAAAGTAAAAAATGTGTTTTTAATAGGCCAGGGGTAGTGGTTAGAAAGCCTTAGGTGGTGTATATTGCATCTGTGTAATGAAGCAGAGGAAAATACAGTAAACGCATTCTAATGTACCAAATTTTAGGATTGTCTCTAAAAAAAAGTATATACTCCATACAGATTCAGAGAATGATTAGCAAAAGCACAGAGAAAAAATCATATACCCAGAGGACTCACATCCATGCCCCCCTTAACTACAACTGAAATCTATTGCCAAGTTAATGGTAAGGACGAATGGGAAGGGAGATGTGGAGAAGTCGTTCAATAGCAAGCTGGCTATTGACTAAATGTATTACAATCGCCTAATTCCAGACAAATGTAATAAATGTGGCACCAGCCACAAACAAAGATTTTGTATTTAATCTTTTTCTATTATTACTGCAATTTGAAAGTCTTAACAACAGCTTTCCAGGTTAAAATATTTTGATTACACTTGTATAGAGTTTGATTTTTAGCTATATTTTTATTCTTCTCCGTGTGACAATTTCAAACATAAATATAATTGTATGAAGTGGAAATTGCAGGGAAAAGCAATGATGGAGAGGGTGTAAAGTACCCGAGCACGCACGAATCAAGGGGCCGAGCAACGAGTTCCTGTTCACACTAATCTGACGTCAGTTCAGAAGAGTTAACACACTCAATACTGATCACTTCAGAAACCATCTACTAACAGTAGGGGTCTTTGATGGAAACCAAAACTGCCTACTCTGTAAACAGGCCCACTAACTTGGAGGGGAAAATCCTGGCCCTCAAAGAACGGCAACAAAAGCTGCACAATAAACCTAAGGTCGACATGCAAGAAGAGTCTTCAAATACAGGAATCTAACCAAAAGCAATCTAGAGGCAAAATAATCTGCAGCACTAATGAAACTTAGAATTCCTTTTTATACGAGGTATGTCGAGAGAGTAAGTTCCGTTTGGTAATGAAACAATAAATGTACAGATACAGGAAAACAATTTACTGTACAAAAAACTACAGTCTTAAACCATTTTCTACTTAGCTCCCGTAATTTCAATAGTGTGGCACAAGTTTTTGTATACCTTCTTCATAGAAGGTTGCCACCTGTGTTTTCAACCATATGGTGACATGTTCTTTCAGCACATCATCGTTGTTGAAGCGTTGACCACTAAGAAAAGATTTCCGATGTAAAAAGAGATGGGAGTCGCTAGGAGCTGTATTGAGTATTGTCAAACACGTCCTACGTGAAGTCCTTAGAGTTTTCTGTCACATTCGCAGTGTGTGGTCGAGCATTGTCATGCAAGAAAACAACACCATCGAGAATATTCCTTGGCACAGTTTTTTAAGCATCTTGCAGTAAACATCTTTATTGATTGTTTCACCTCGCGGCAAAAAATCTCCTAAAATACTATCCAAATGACTTTTCGACATGTCAAGATTGTCTTAGGTTTTTGTGTTACTGGCGACGAAGGGTGACTTTATTCTATTGATTGCAGTTTAGTTTCAGGGTTGAGCCAAGTTTCATCCCCCGTGATTATCTGAGACAGAAAGTTATCTCTCTCTTTGTCGTAACATGTCTAAAACTGAAGTGCACTGCCCATCCTTTGTTCTTTGTTTTATTCCATAAGAATTTTGGGCACCCAACGTGAGCAAAGTTTTTGAAAACCCAATTTTTGCAGTAAAAATTTCATGAATTAGTGATCATGAATTTGCGGAAATTCGATAGCAAGAGCATTCATTGTAAATTTATAGTTTTCTTTAAGCTTTTCGTCAACTGCAGGAACCAGTTCATCAGTAACCAAAGATTGACGTGTACTTCGTTCTTCATCGTGCACTTGATCACGTCCTTCATTGAACTGTTGGACCTATCTTCTCACCATTAAATCAATCATTGCAATTTATCCACAAACCTTGCAGATTTGTTGATAAATGTTAATTGGTATAACATGGTTCACACTTTCTGGAAAGTCAGGGAAAAACTTATAAAACTACCGCGAGTCAGGGAAATAAAGTATAATTTTTGAAAAATCAGGGAAATTTTATGTGTTTGTAATAAATTATTGTTTTTACTGGAAGATCAGATGACAAAGGAATACAAACTTATCAGTATTTGTTATTCTGCTAAAATGAAGTGGAACCTAATATGAATAATTGATAAGTTGATATGTTTAATGTTTATTCTATAATTTCTCTTGAATATGAATTCATGTTGTGTTTGTTTGTAGGGTTCACACCATTCATTTCTAAGCCCTTTACAATAAGTTTTTACTGCCTCGAGCTGTGGTTAGACTGTAGGTCTAAATAGGTCTGCCAATATCTTACAGGCTACAGAAATTTATTAGTTTACATTTTATTTTAGTTATAATAAACTATTTTTTAAATATTTTGAATACAATTTAGTTTTCAATTGCTCACAACAAAACCAGATATTAGAAAGTAAATCATCTAAAAATAGTTTAAAATCAAGGTGTCTACCAGGCAAGAAATGTATGTTTAATAATTCCCTGGCGTAGGGGTTGGCGATCCCATCGCCCAGCACACTGCACTTTGTGCTGCAAACAGCCACTAACTGTTACGATTCTTACTAACAACTTTACTAATCCTTTGTCCTTTTTTTTATTTAGTTGTGCCTACTGTGGTTTCCACAGCAGGCACAACTAAATTAAAAAATAATTACCCCGGAAATGTTAAAAAAAATTAAGGGGAGTTGAACGGTCCATAAGAGCCAATGTTAAATTGTCAATATTAATGACCCGTTATCTCAGAAACTAATACAGATATTTGATTGAAATTTTTACTACTTTTTTATTGCTATAGTACACTGTACTAGAATTATGACTACATCTAAAAAATTATTACAAATATTATTTTTTGAAAAAATACTAAAAAAAATGAATGTTTCTTTATACATTTAATTTTTTTAAATAAATATTTACAAGCAGATTAACACTATTCTAGTACAGCATATGGCTATAATTTTAAACAATTAAACACACAGAGTAATTATTCATCGTTTTAACATTTCCAACCCTCTAATAGTGGCTATCTCAGATGCGACTCATAACCACGCACAGGCTAATGCATATGTGGGCACAATTATATGGGTGTAAGGAAATAAGTTAAATGTTTGATTGATTGTAGTATGTATTGCTGGTTGGATTTATTGTTTGTACTAGTAAGGATATCATAAAGCCCACCATTAGTAGGAATGCCGGCGAATATAACTTTCTCTTCTGGATCTGTACTGAGACTATCCACATCAGGTTCTTGCCCATTGTACCAGAAATTGAGGAGATCAATGGTGGCATTCACTTGTGACATGATAGGGCCACGTTCGTGCAGAAATAAGATAGAGTTCTGAAAACAAATTCAATAAATTTACTTTTTTAAGAGTAAAAAATCACTATCCTAAAGTGATTTATTTTAGTTTGAATATCCACAAATTTAAAGTTTAGTCGTTGTCTAGAGCAATTTGTTTTACCTAAGTAGTTGGTAGGAACTGTTCTACGAGTCCAGGTCCAGTAGCCTAGGAAAATATAGCAACTTACGATCGTTTAAATTGGGTGCCGTCTTGCTAGTCATTTATAAGAAGACCCGCCATCTTGCTAGTCATTTTTATCAAAATTGTTCTCTGTGTCAATTTTTTTTCAAACCATACACTCTTATGGTTCTAATTTGCATAAATTACGTTCTCATCAACAGTAACAATTTCATTTCATTTCATTTATTACAGCCGTTGACAAAAGTTACAATTTGTATGGCCAAGTCATTTTTTAGTTTTAACAATAAATAAAATTACAACCACATACCAATAACATATTTAAAACAA
>JAGFPH010003415.1:32224-48199 GCA_018207615.1 Philaenus spumarius | reverse complement strand
GGAAGCTACATACCAAATTTCATTCAAATCCATTTGGTAGTTTTGAAGAAGTCATTTTTTAATAACTTTGATCCCCCCAAACCCCCTGACTGAAGACTAGCAGCAGTTCATTCTAAAGGAGTATGAATAGGGTATTTTCCGGGTTATTGTACCATGGGATGGTTATTTATGTACACAATTTAGTGGCCTATGGGACAATATTTGAGGATCAATTGATGTGGTTGGAAAAATTTTTTAAGCTAATGTTGGTTAGAGTCTGCAAAGCTAAAACTAAAAACTTCAAAACGTCATTTCTTCTTTAAAACTACACACACAACAGCTAAATTTGTCCTGGAAGACATATTACCAAATTATGGACTCCCTCATGAAATTCAAACTTCGATGCTGACGCTTTGAAACAACTTTATAATGCTTTAGGAATACAACAGCGAACTTCTACAGCTTACAGGCCTCGAAGTCAAGGGATAACGGAGAGGTATAACTCAACCTTAATAACAATGTTAAGATTGTATGTAAACGAGTCAGAGTGATTGGTAGAAATATATAAAGCTGGTTACTTTGGTGTACAACTCCAGTAAGCATGAATCGACGGGTCACTCGCCATTCTATCTGTTACACGGATTTGAACCCACGCAACCTATTGACGTAGCATTGTTACCAAGAATTCAAGACAACGATGTTCTTGAATCAATCAAATATAATTCACAAAGTACGAAAGGACATTCCTTTGATAATGCAGCGTACACAAGGACAGCAATGTGATCGACATGATACAACGCATGTAGAGTGGGAATCTCAGGCATTAGACTTAGTATTAGTTACCTGTAAGGATTTCGCTTAAAAGAATAAACTCATGAAAACATTTATTGGTCCGTTTAGAATATTAAGAAAATTAACACCGTTGAATTACGAGGTAGAAATTACTACAGCAGGTAGATTACACAGCGATATCATCCATATAAGTCGTTTAAAAAAGTATAGCAGTATATTGTAATTATAAGTAATTTTAAATAAGTTTAATTTTGGAATAAGCTGTTAATGGAAATATTGGAGAAACAGCAGCTATTTTATCTGTTTATTCAATTGGTTGCTATGGTAATAAATGTAAATACATGTGTTGGTTTATCATTCTATGCCTAACCTAAGAATTTTTTCCGACTAAATTTACAAATATTTAAATAAAAAAAGGTTTTTATCGAAATTAATTATAGCCTATGTTACTCAGGGATAGTGTGGCTTTTTATTAGTAAAACAAATTTTTTCAATTGGTTCAGTACGGTAGTGCCAGACATTACCCCCTACATACAAACAAACAAAGAAAAAAAAAACTTTACCTCTTTATAAATATTAGTATAGATGTTATAACCTTTAGTTTTTATAGAATTACTTTACTTTATTGTTTTCCTACACCCAAGGCTTCATTATTAAATCAAATAGAAAATAGATTAAATTTGTAAACTGATATAAGGTTGGGGTTTTGTTTTATATGTTTTTAGGGAAATCTAATTCGACAGAGAAATGGTCATAGCCATTTTGGGTCAAGATTTTGCATTCATATACATTTCATCTGATTGCAATGAAACTTTAGTGAGTCGTTGTGGGTGTTGTTGAATTAGTTCAGAGCCAGTTAAAGGGTCGTAGCTCTTCGGGCTCATTATTTTCAGACAAAATTAATAGACATGCAATAGCGAAGCATTGCCGGGTCCACTAGTATATGTAAATATAATTTTAATTTTAAAGAAAAAATTGATGTCCTGAAGACAGTGAAACAAATAAATTGTCGGCTAACATACAATAATGCGAGTAAATCAGACTTCTGTCTTAATGCAGCTCAAGGGATAGAAAAACAGACGTAGACATTACGACACAGAAGAAACATTTCAATAATAATAAAATAGTTATAATACTTAATAATAGTTTATTTGAAAAATAATATGAAATTAAACGGGGGAAAGAAACTTGGCCAGAAAACGCAAACAACAAAAAAACCTATACAACCGATATGTGAAGAGAAACTATACTGATTTATAACTCGCAGCAAAACATTCTGAATAGTTAGTAAACTCTATGCAACATGAAACTTTAATTCGACTTCACTCTTTTTTAAACCAGAACCGTCGGTATTCAGTGTTGCGTGAAATTAAATTTTTGTAAAAAGATTTTTATTCAAACCATCAAACAGTTAGGGTATTATATTTATCTTGGTTGCAACGTTCGTCTCAAACTCAATTTGAACAAAATAATTACATTTGTAATGACATTTCCGCTTCAAAGCTTTCAAGCGTTGGTGTTTTAAACAAGTTGGTTAGAAGAAAAAATGACATCATCAATAAAGTGTGTATACAACTGGGTCGGATCGGGCCTGTATTTCCTATTGGGTCTGGTTCTCAGTTGAGGCATTAGTCAGCTGTTCAGCTGCGTGGTCGAATTATTCTTTTATAAAGTTGGATACTTTTTTAACCTAAAGAGTTACTAAATTCAATACTCGTAAAACAATTCATTGTATATTGAAGATAATCCCAATATGTAATGGCGTGCGAACCATTTTGCACCTATTCAGCACCGTCGTGAATAGACCTATTTCCCAAATGGTTGGTTGAAACCCTAAAACATAGGCCTATAAACTTAATTTTGGAAATTTGCTCAACTCACGTCAGCGGTTCAGCTGCGTGGTCGAATTATTTTAAATTGTGAAATGATTTTATTTTGTTAAGAAATCTAATTTCAATAAGTTTTTGATTAATGAATGCTAGTTATAGAGTATTGTACTGAGGGTACAAAATAAATCCACGGTATCAAAGGAAGACTGCATTTTCTTTAAAGAGCTAGTGAATTGTAACATACATCACGTCAATACATAACGAGAAATAACTTTCTAGTTCAGTGTCCAGGTCTCTAAATTGTAATATAATAGTACATTACCTTATATTGTTCCATCAGTGACCTCTTTTTGTGTATTTACATGACGTCCGGTAGCCATGAGGTGCACGCACCTATTAACTGTGTTAAATGTGTTTTTTGTGTTTGTGTGTGTGTTTTAACGACCTCCATTCACGAGATATTCTGATGATGCGATAGATGTCCCGAAACGCGTCATATAAATACATAAAAATAATATTTATTATATTATTATTTTTAAAAGTTGAAATTCTGTTAAATCATTTTGACGTATTACATACTATTGATAACCAAACAGCTGTTCATTTTATTATATTTAATCATTTGCATATATTTTATTTCTGTAAAAATAATTTACATTAAACCTTTTTTTTACATCTGTCAAAATTTCTGGAGTGGCTGAAGCCCTATCCTTACATATGCCCTTAAACAGGCTACAACTAGAAACATTCTTTTGTTTGAACTTTTTACGACTTATACAATTAACAAAATCATTATAAAGTACAATGAATTGTAGTTCATAAATAATATACAAGATTACATCATGGGCGCCCATACCTATTGGCAGAGGACAAAGAGGGACCCCTAGTTCCCAGGGAAAGGAAAATATGTATATTATTAATTATTGTCAGGTATTTTTCTTTAAAGAGATTAGCACTAAAATATGTTTTAAATGTTATGTGCCGTTTGATTTTACATATACTTATTTAATTTTTTACAAGAGTTCAAGCATGAGCTGCTGGGTCACTACTTGGTGCGGCCTCTAGGAGTGTTACAGGTCTTTGTGTATTCACTGACGGTGTAAAGGTACAGACTCAACGCTGTGTGGGTTATTATTTCACCTGAACAGCCAAATTGGCTTCCCAAATTTTAAAAGTTTCTTGGGGAGGTCAAAAATATCCCTGGACTCCTTTTGCCGAAGGAGGGTCAGGGTACTCCTTAACACGTTCACTGCTAAGCAAATTTTGTATTTCCTATGCTAGGAGCTGACCTTTTATTTTTGATATTCATAGTCTAAATGAGTAGAAATTACTTTATTTTTTATTTTTGAACCTTTCTTCGTAATAATCACTAATATTTTAAAGCGGACGCACATGTGTGTCCATAGCATATAGGCTTACAATTGGCTTGCGAAGCACGCAATGCATTTTGTTTTGAAAATACTCCCAATACCCCCGGTTGGCATGCAATGCACTGTGCATCGGCCGCTTCTCATAGTGTTCAGTGTCAAGCTCACATGTGTGTCCTTAGCAGTGAACATGTTAAGCCCCCCCCCCCTCCCTAGAAAATATCATATGGGCGCCCATGGACTACATACCGAATTTGGAGATCAAAATAGATTTTGACTTGTGATGACAGGCAAAAAGACAATCAAACGAATGATCCGGATTTCAATTCAAGGATTCTGATTTTCCTTTAAAGTTATGGAACCATTAAACTTAAATCATTGATCGTTGTTATGTTAAGATCATAAATTGCATTAAGAATCTTGTTATTTTTTTAACATTTAGCTAAATAATGACAATTTTCTAGTGCTAGCCCTTCCTAGAAATCCTCAAGTTCTATACATATATACATGTAACACTCGAGTAGATACATTCACAAGATGTACCGGTAATTCATGGACATGAATAGACAGAGAACCTGGCAAGAAATGGGGGAAAAAAGGATCAAAGCACAAAAATACCCAACGATCAGAAAGTGAAAAACTAAAAAAATGATTTACAAAATACTAACAATGAGACAAAACAAATACTGGTAGCAAAATATGTACATACTTAACAATTGGTTAGAGTATTAGCAAAAAAGAAAATAAGTTCTGTATCTTCCTTTCAACTTCTGCCGTGCTAAACACCTACAGAAATATACATACAAACAAGTAAGTTCTACTCACAGCCATTGCTGCTACTTGCTTTGGACTCAAAAGTGACTCCACATGAAGACACTCCTTACAGAACTCCATAAAGTCACTGAAGCCTCCGATCAACTCCACCGACTGACTCCGACCTTCTCCCGACCATTGCCGCCAAATTACAGGAGACGAACGACTCGGTAAGCTTCTCAAATTGTTGGCACTGAAGAAATTGTCGTACCACTCCTGGAAACATGATACAAATGTAAATCCGTGTACTTATTTGAAATAAATCAGATGTAAACAAATCAGTGATAGAAAAATATTAAAACAGATTCTATTCAAGAGTTCTATCCTACGTTGAAAAAATGTGCAACCTCTGATTGCAGACAAATTTATAAAAATAAATACTTTTCAACAAATTTGTAGACATTTTTTTATCCTTAAAAACCAGCATAATTATTTGTCTTTCTTGAGAGATAGAGAAATAAAGTTTGACAGTCATTCTAAAAGTTATTATGACAAAATATCTAAAGGACCTTGTGCAACAAGAAGGAGGTAGACCCAATAGGAACAGAATCTAAGACACTAGTAGCCTAGTCAACGAATGCCCAAAAGGGGGTCTAGAAGGAAAGTCAATAAGCGGAAAGACCAACTATGGTACATTGTTTGGGGTACCTAATAGTATAACATACTAAAAGTCCTTGACTTTAGGGGTGGCGGAAGAGGGGGGGAGAGGGGGTTAAAGGTACCATTTTTTGAATTTTTGGCCTATATCTCAATAGGGGTTGGTTATACAAAAAATATATACGTATACAAAATTAAAGCTGACAAAATTCTCTAAATTTTATATACCTATAGTATTTTTGCTATCTGTAACCGTAATGAGATATACGCTCTCGAAAATCGGTATTTTTCTGAAAAAAAAAAGTTTCTCCGTATTGGAATACTTTATTATTTGTTCCCCAAGCGGTCTACCCTCGTGAGCTCTCTCCAGTCCTTATCTCGTTTGTAGAAAGTCAAATTATTGTGTATTTCGCCTCATTATATTATTTTATTTTATTATTACTATTATGTCGCTATGTCGACGGAAAAATGTTTTGTTTCTCGCTTTAGTTGAGTTAGTTTATAAGTCATAAGTCCGTAGGAAGTCGAATTATTGTGTTTTTCGCCTTTATATTTTATTATTATTATATCCGGTATATTTCATCATTCGTTGACTGGGCTATAGTCGTATACAAACTCTGAAAAAAAAAAAAAAAAAAATAGTTGGGTACACGTAACTGGGGTTTTTCATGGTCCTACCTAAGAGAAGTCAGACGTGTTCAACATTTAATTCGATCGATTTTGAGATTTTGTGGATTATTATTCTATGAAATTTACTCTTTACAACAAGGCCATAACCAGGGGGGGTTAAGGGATCAAAACCCCCCGAAACCCCGAAATTTAGTAGTAAAAATTAATGCTAGATAGAAAAGTGCAAATTAAATTATAAAATAGACAACACAACAGAGGACCCAGCAATATATTTTACGTCATTGTGCATTTCATGCATACTGTTATTTAGATTTGATAAATTAAACTACAACGTACAATACACATGGATGCAGTAGGTTACAGCCTTACTCTCTTGTGAGCTTGACCTGATCTATTAAATAAGAAAACTATGAAGGTTCAACAAAAATACTTATTTCTAACAAAACACGCAATGCATTATGTATTAAAAATACTCCCAATAAGGGCGTATTGTACTGTGCGTCAAATTAAACTTATATTACGGTTTTATAATTAGTGTTTTAACTAAACAATCAACCTGTATAATCATAATCATATTTTATTTGTTATTGACCAAACATATTTGAAATAGAGATAGTCACAAAGTTACAATTAATTCAATTATAAGTTGCTACATTAAAAACTTAAAGACATAAATTAACAAAGGCATTGAAATAGTATTACAGAAAACATAACAATAATAAAACAATGAAACACAATACAGTGTCTAACCAAAATTCAAGTCTTTTAAATCATCCGTAAGGAATTCATTCAAAGAGTAACATGCGCGTTCAACAAGCCATTCAAAGATCACCTGATCAAGCTTTTTAAATGCTGTGAATCTGGCAGCCATAGGCAATTTATTGAAAAATGACACACAATTAAATCCATAGCTCCTAATTGATTTAATTAGTCGAAACTGAGGAGCATTTACTTTGTTTTTATTCCAGGTATTGTATGAATGGCGGTCACTTCTAAGAGGAAAACTATCAAGATTTAATTTTGTATATCTTAGGACTGTCTGAATGTATAAGTTGTATATAATCAATATTTTAAGATTTTTAAATAGTGGTTTGCAGTGCTCTAAGAGACCTACACCACACATAATGTGTGTAGCTTTTTTCTGCAATATAAAGACATCATTTGCATTAGTCGCATGACCCCATAACATTAAACCATATTGAACATGCGACTGAAAAAGACCAAAGTATATAGGCTATATTATGCAGATAATGCGAGGAAATGAGTGGCTTAATTTTGCACAGCAAATGCAATACTCTACACCCGATTCCACGTTCACCGTGCAGTACAGAGCGCCCATAGGCTAAGCCATGTTATCCTCACGACAGTCTCAGTTGACGCAACCCGTATGACAATAAACGTGATGTTCGCTGTAATGGTAGTAGCATGTCTATTCTCCCGTAAGGCCTGTACTTCGCGGTGAACGGGGAATCGAGTGTAGATAATTTTTTATTTAACTCAGTTGAGTGGTGCTTCCAAGCAAGTTTACTATCCAAATGTAATCCAAGCATTTTTACAGACAGCTCTTTACTATGTAAATTTCCCAAAGAAAATAAAATTCTTTGAGTTTTTTCTTGATTTAATAAAAGCCTATTTGCTGAAAACCAATCATGAGCAATCCTCAGCCTCATTAAATTTGTTTCTAAGACTGATTAGATCTTTATCTACTGCCAGAAGGGTAGTATCATCAGCATACAATACGGAGGATAAATTATGAGAATTTAGACTGTTCGGCAGATCATTTACAGAAATTGAGAATAAAAATGGCCCCAATGTTGAACCCTGAGGTACACCAAACGTCACTTCTCTAACACTAGAAATATCATCACCCAAAGATACAAACTGTTTTCTATTTCTAAAATATGAATGCATTAAAACATTAATGCATGCATTAATTTTAGAGAGTTATCATTTACCCCATATATTTTCAACTTCTTCACAATGTGCCCAAACTGCAAGCTGTCAAAAGCTTTGCTTAAATCATAAAGCACCAAAGCAGTTTTTGATTTATTCTCAAACCCTTCCTCCAGCACTTGATCAATAATACTCTGAACCGCCATCACAGTTGATTTACCCGATCTAAAACCAAACTGAGCATGTATAAATAGGTTATTTGTTTCAAAGTAACTGCTCAGTTGGTGGTATATACACATTTCTGCACTTATCTAGGCCTATAGGTTTAAAATGTTGCATACATTTATTGTGATCCTTTATCAATGATTATGAAATGTTGTTTTTTTAGCCCTATTTATAGTAAATAAGTATAAGCGATTGTGAATATATGATGAGTTATGTGTATTGCTCTTAAACAAAATGTGTTACTTGTGCAGTTTTGGTTTTAATAACCAACAACGCTAATACAGTTATTAATAACATTCACTAAAAATAGCTTAGCCAACTTTTGTCTGGATGGCAACATGGTTTCTGGTCAATAGACTCTACCAAGGAAATGGCTGGACATTGGATGCAAACAATCCTTAGGATCTAAAACATGTTGCCTTTAACTTAACCACGGAATTAGATTGAACACAATTTAAGAAGGTTAAAATGTACGGTGGATAGACTATAACAGTAGGCCAGCAGGTCTAGTAATAGGGTAGTTTCGCAACTGGGTCACAGTATTAGCAGGCAAAATAGCAATAGGCCACTTTATTACGAAAAATGATCAATCTATATTGTTATATAGAATGTTCAGTGTATTACTGGTAGGTATCTAATTGTAAATACCGTACTAAAAGTGAAGGTATAAACACATGCTTGTAGGTTAGTGTATAAGTAAACAATACCGGTATTATTTATTTTGTCGATAAACTGTAATAACAATGTGTTTCATATAGTATTGCATAGTATTTGCATTGTAATAAGCAGCAACAGTTCCAAAACTAGTGTTTATAGGCCTACATAATAGCAAATTTTATTATGTATAATACATATTAAATACTATAAAGTTTTAGCTATTTTTAGTAACAGCCATCTGAAATATTGGGCATTGCTTTTTCGGTTAGGCCTACTAAAGTTAAGAATATTGCATTTAATATGGTTTCAAGATTGGAAATAGCTAAGTACCTACTAAAATAAAAAATGAGAGAAAACATAAAACGAAATTAAATTGTAATTAGTCCATCGCAGTGCACATAGCACAAATAATTTATACTAACTGTCAAATACAAATTCTCTATATAAAATTTAGTTACTAAATTTAAATGTAGTATATCAGTTCTTAGACCTACCTCAAAGTCTTCTTTCTTCAGGGTTATCACTTCATACCTGAAAAAGGGTAACAATTTTGAGATTTCTTGTGCCATGTATATAACATGAGCAAAATTGTTACAGTCACTAATTCCACAAATATAATGTGAACACATTTTTATTAACAGTTTAATACTAATAATTGAATCAGGTAAACAGATATTGAACGTTAGAAGCCTATAGAAACTTGAACACAAGAATTTAGTATTATTAACATAACCAAACATTTACTTCATGATAAAACAGTTTAAATTTCATTTTCTTTATTGGAAACTGGATTTGTAGTTTGATGTTTCACCGCTAGGTTACAGCTGCTGAGCCTCACAGATGTCAATAGTTGTGCAGTGTTTCATTTTAGCGCCTGAAGATAGGGCGAGCGTATTAAACAAGTTTCACTTTCATGTTTGTAAACCTTTGAGAAAGCATCTTGTCGGGGTGTCTGTTGACATTCCCGACGGTTTTGTTCTGTCAGTGAGTATTGAATGTGCTGCGGGGACGGTCGTTGTTCGTAGTGAGTGGTTTTTCCATGTAAACGTGTGACAGTTGTTTGTCGTGAACACATGGTTGGAAATTGTTGTTCAGTGTGTTGTGTAATTTGGTTAATATTAGTGCAACAATTGTGTTGGTGTGATGTGAGATAGTAGTGAATACAAGAGCAACAATGACGGTGGTTAGGCTTGGTATGGCGGTCATTGTACTCTTCTACCTGACTAAAACAGCTCTTCCTACACCATTGTCTCCAGTAAAACAAGGTAGGCTTTGTAAAATATCATTAACATAATCTTACTTCTATTACTAAAGTAGCGTAATATTGTCACAACTTAAACGCTGTTACACAATCATATAACCTCTAAGGTCCAAACACTGTTGTTTGTTTGAACAATAGGCCTAAAGGAATGTTTACATAACAGCTGATTGTATTTATTTTTTAAATTGTACTTTTAATCCATTGATTTTCACAATAGTCATTGAAATTTTCTAGTTATTACTTAACCTCTAAAGTCCAAATAGTGCTATTTGTTTGAACAATAGGCCTAAAGGAATGTTTACATAACATCTGATTGTAGGCCTATTTATTTTTTAAATTGCATACATTCTTTTAATCCATTGATTTTCATCATAGTCCTTGCTATTTTCTTGTTATTATTTAACCTCTAAGGTTCAAACACTGCTATTGTTAGGACAATAAGCCTAAAGGAATGTTTACATAACAGCTGATTGTATTTATTTTTTTACATTTTAGCCTATACATTCCAATTACTTTCAATCCATTGATTTTCACAATAGTCCTTGCTATTTTGTAGTTTTTATTGGCACAACTGTGTTAATAAAGATTTCCTTGGCCTACATTTACTTAAGGGCCCTCTTCTCCTGATATGTTGTTTGATTCCAAAAATATCTAATGTAGGCCTAAATTATCTAATTTCTAGCAGGTCTAACTTAAATATGCAATAACATAACGCCAATTAACTTAAAAATTTGAGGTGTTTTGCTGTAAAAAAAAGAATAATTAAGGCGGGCAGTTTTTAAGTTTGAATTCATTTGTAGGCTACCGAGTTTTTTTTTCAGAATTTTAAAAGCCTAAAAAATGATTTAAGGCTCAGAAATGAAAATATTTTTTTTTAAAGCAAAGATAATAAATTCAGTTATATGATACAATTTCATCATTAAAAATTATTGAATTATTTAAACATATTTTAATATAGTAGGGCTTGAACTATTTGAAAAAAAATATTCGCTAAAACAGGCCTACTTAGGAAAAGTACCCAAATTATGTTTCTCCTGATTCCGATTTTTCTGTGTCTAACAATAAAGTTGTATTTCATCTTAGGATTTTTCTTTGAGTAGCCTAGACTAGGCCTACATTTAAATATTTTAAATAACGGACTATTTTTATGATAGGCCTAATTGAAATTACATAAATAGAGATTGAACCTTTAGAAAACATAAAGTTTGATGCTGCTACACCTAAGTCCAGTGAGAACCAAAAATTTAAATGTCACAAATAGCCTATATTTCTAAGAGAAAATCAAGCAGTTCTAATTATTTAAATACTCCAATTAGGTATATTTACCTCCTTTAAGGTTAATAATGTCGTGTACACAAAATACACCATACATATTTGAATCTACAATTAATTACAACAAATCCACATTTATAAATAGTTGTTTTTGTCTTCGGAACTAGGCCTAATTAGTTTACAAAAATTCTAGCGTGTATTTACGGTTCAAGTAAAAACGCATTACGTATGTATCGCGTGTTTTCCCATTTGAATTATAAATCAGCATTGTTTACATTTCTTGGAATTAGGTTTGTTGTAAAGGTTTAACGAGGTTGATAATCTATTGGCAGTGGCACAGTAAATAAATATGACGGCAATGTCCAATAAATTACGGTGAAGTGGACATTTTTTAAAAGACTCTGAAAGTACGTTCCTAACGGTAAACGGTTAAAATGTTACAACATGACGCTGTAGAGTTATATTTTTTGGGACGGTATTAAAATGCGATAGGCCTACATTTATTTTTAAAACAGTTGTATAATATTTATATGTATAGTTTTAAAATGTTTAACATAGGCCTAATCATACGAATGCCAATGTAGGCCTACCTATCTCAATTACTCTGCTTTCTATAATTACTTTAGTTTCGTAAAGTATTTCCATAATTGTACAAATAAATGTAAAAGATAGGCTAATTGAAAAATAAATATTATGCATAGGAGACTTATTTATTTAGTTATTTAGGATAAGTTATAATATATTTTAATGCAAATTACTGCCTATATAAGTTAATATTTTCTATTTTATGTGATAGGCCTACATTTTTTTTAAACAGTTGTATAATATGTATGTATGTGTATAATTTTAGAATTTGTTTACATATTCATCTACGAATGTATATTAATCACTCTGTAGGCTATTACAATTAGTTCATTTTCGTGAAGTATTGCACGAATGTAGGCCTAGAAATAAATATAAAGGAAAATATAAAAATCAATATTAGGAATAGGAGACATTTTGATCGCCAATTTAGGTTAGGTTGTTATATATATTTTAATGCACATATTTTCACTATTTTTATTAATTTTCGTTATAGGCCTAAATTGTTTCAATAGTTTGTTATTTTTTCTTTCTCTCTGTAACTACACCGTAGGTTCACATATTTACGTTGGCAAAATCTATTATTATTTTATCATTTTCGTAAATATGAGTTCTTAAAATTTACGTTTGTAGGCCTACAGTTTATTTTATTAGAAATCTGGCAACGCTGTAATTGTTTATGTCGCGTATTTTGTTAATTTCGTAAAAATGTCGATTGAGTGGTCCATGAAAATAATTTGCTTTATGCAAATTTTTCTTTTTTAACGATAGTTGTTTGTCTTTTTGGTGCCAGTGGAGTGTTAAATTTATTTAGTTTAGTCCCAGCTGATCTAACGAAAAACGCTGGTTTGCCTTTTTATATTAAGTTAAGTGTTTAATATCAGAACATGTGAAAAAATTATTTAATTTCCACCCTCATCTACATAATTGTGGGGAAATGTAGGCCTACTATTAGCAACTGAAACAAAAATGTATTTTTTTATACAGATATTTTTATTTCATTTCCTGATGTACCGGTATATACAATCACATACAAAATAAAATAAAAATATAGAACATAAAACTACCAATAATAAAGTATAGGCCTATAAAACTAGCAGATACCCGTGGCTTCGCACACGATCCAAAGATCCGCCGCATAGCGTAATGGGAAGTACAATAATAAAACAATGTATAATAATTAATTTGTATTGTTTTAGGGGTTGTTACTTTTTCACCCCTTAGCAGTAGGTACACTAAAAAATACAAATATGCTTTACTTTTTATATATAGGCCTATCTTGTAAGAAATAAATGTAGGCCTACAAATTTCCAGCTCTCTAGTCTTAATGGAAGTAGGCCTATAATAATAAATATTTATTGTTTTAGGGGTTGTTTCTACCCTTAAATCTAAATGAATTCTAGCCCATGTCTCATTCCATGTCATTATCTATATGTGTGCCAAATTTTATTCAATTCCATCCAGTAGTTTTTACGTGATTGAGTAACACGCACGCCCTCACAGACAGAAACCATTAGATTTTTATACAGGGTGTCCCCGAACTCTCTGGACCCCTTTTGTGGATAAGTTCCTGGGATCAAGACAAACATATTTCACAATATAAACATGGGTCTATGATGCTTATTTTTACGTCTGTCTGTCTGTATGTGTTTTTTACAAAATACTTAATATTTTGGGAAGTAGAAAAGATATTGACCTCAAACTGTGTATACCTATTTGTTGCCTAACCTTTTATAACTGTACGAAAAATTAGAAAATTATTTTAAATATTTTAAAAATGGCGGTGGTTTATAATTTTTAATGTCAAATATCTCAAAAGCCGCTAACTTTACAAAAAAATTACAAGAAACAAAAAAGTTTCCTTTTTTAATGACGAATACAATGGTGTTTTTATTTTGTCTGCTCAAACGAGAACAGAGATAATGACAAAAAAAAGGAAAAATGTATTTCTTGGTAGTTGTCAACAATACCCAGAATTACTCTAGAAACAAAATATTTTAATGTTATTATGAGCTAAAATAATAAGTTATTTGCATAATATTCTGACCACTTTCTGAGCTGATTAAACTAGCAAAAAATAATGAAAAAAGTTCATATATTCATAGGTCTGGAAATTCTTCTTTAGAGAGTTACAGCTGGCGAAAGATTTCACCCGTGTTTCAGATTACGCACAGAAACGAATCCCTATTGATATGTGTAGGGCGTTAATTAAGGTGTTAAATTAAATTTAACTTACGTAAGATGAGCAGATAAATTTAATAAAATAGGACCCCTGTAAATCATGCGTTTTGGGTCAAATATCGCAACAATTACTGCAGTTACAGAACTGGGACCTACTTTATTAAGTTTATCTTCTCATTTTACGTAAATTAAATTAAATTTTACACCTTAATTAACGTCCTACATATTTCAATAAGGATTCGTTTCTGTGAGTAATCTAAAACAAGGGTGAAATATTTCGCCAGCTGTAACTCTCTAATGAAGCATTTTCAGACCTATGAATATATGAACTTTTACATTATTTTTTGCTAGTTTAATCAGCTCGGAACAATTTGCAAATAACTTATTATTTTAGCTCATAATAACATTAAAATATTTTGTTTCTAGAGTAATTCTGGGTATTGTTGACAACTACCAAGAATTACATTTTCCTTTTTTTTGGTCAATATCTCTGTTATCCTTTGAGCTACAGACAAAATAGAAGAACCATTGTGTTTTTCATTAAAAAAGTAAACTTTTTATCTCTTGTAACTTTTTTGTTAAGTTAGTGGTTTTTGTGATATTTGACATTAAAAATTATAAACGGCCGCCATTTTTAAAATATTTAAAATAATTTTCTAATTTTTCGTACAGTGATAAAAGGTAACGCACAAAATAGGTATACAAAGTTTGAGGTCAATATCTTTTCTACTTCCCAAAATATTAAGGGGATCCGAGCCCTTCAAAGACCGATTTTCCCAAAATTTAGAAAAATATGTTACTATCTTTTTTCAAGGTGCATGTAATTAAAAGTATGTGTACAAAATTTCAAGCTGTTTTGAGTATTTTTTGTGGGGTTTTTTGCTGTTATTTAAACAATCGGTTTACTCGATTTTTGTCGTTTTTAGAGTATTAGCTGATCTTTACTCTTTCTTATGTCATAAATGTTTGTTATTTACATTGTGTGATTTATAAACATATAGGCAATTATAGTGTAAGGGATATAACATAGGGAAAAACCTACAGAGCAGGCGAATTTTAGAAGGTAAAAAGGCAGATTTTCATTGATTTATGTAATAAAAACTTTAAATGCCATTTGCCACAAATCTTTTTTTCCGTGTTTTGTTACACTAAAGTTTGAATAACTTTTGAACTATAAGAGATAGAAACATGAAATTTTTACAGCATTATCTTTATACCTTTTGAAACAATCTAGAGTATGGAAAATGTTTTACCTTATCAAATAGGGTTTTAATAGACAAAAATTAAATTAAATGTTTTTTTTATTGTGAATATTTAAAAGTACATATATTTTTACCTATGCAAGCTAGACAATTTTCAATATTCTAAAAGTTGTATTAGCACATGCATATTATGAGAAAAAAAATTCATTTAAATTGTTTCACAAACAAAAAAGTTATTCAAATTGTTTTTAAACGTGAAATTCGGTACAAAAAACCACTAAAACCCATATAAAACACAAAATATGGGATGGACAAAAAAATTAATTCTTACAAATCTCTTTTTTTAGAGGGTTTGAAGGTAAAAAACCTATAAAATAGTTGAAAAAATAAAAAACTTTAAAAAAGTTGGCGAAGGGCTCGGATCCCCTTAAGTATTTTGTACTACAAAACACATAGGCCTAAAGACAGACAGACGAAAAAATAAGCACCATAGACCCATGTTTATATTGTGGAATATGTTTGTCTGAACCCCAGGAACATATAAACAAAAGGGGTCCAGTGAGTTCGGGGACACCCTGTATAATAGTAGGTATATATAAAATAACAACCTGTAATATAAAATAAAACAACTTTAAAACAAAATAACACAGAATAGGAAATAAAATATTTGGCAACCTCTAGGGCAAGCCCTTTTT
>JAGFPH010003414.1:136242-152578 GCA_018207615.1 Philaenus spumarius | reverse complement strand
TTCTTCGCATGACAAACCCCGTATTGGGAGTTTTTTCAATACAAAGTGTATTGCGTTCTTCGCACGACAACCCCTGTATTGGGAGTATTTTCAATACAAATTGTATTGCGTTCTTCGCACTCCAATTTGAAGCCTATGTGCAATAGCGCGCAAGAACAGAATTGTTATTTTGTAAATCGCAGTAGGTTCCCGTCTTATTATATTTTTTTTTTTTAATTCTGATAGTGATTAGGATAATTAGCGATTCATATAGTTGGAGTTCGGATAGTTGGAGTTTTACTGTACAAGGTAATTATTTGCCAAAGTGAGTATAACTAAGACGAAGCTACGTATCGAAATTCTAATTTGGGGAATACGTGATTTCCCTGAAGGTTTAAAGTCATCCACCTAGGGTTAGTGGTTAGGTTTGTGATGTGTTAATTGCTTTCGAGGGTCTTCGTGTAAACCTTACCATGAACCAACCGAAGTTCCAGTTTTTACAGACACGATCAAATTAAATTGTATTAAATAATACGTTCAACATATTCTTTCCACTAAACGGTAGTGTACTTAGACATCTACAGTTTTACATTTTTTGTTTAAATGAATGTCAAATTCCAGAAATGATAAAAAACCAGCTTGATTTATTTGTTGCCAGATTAAATAGTTCGATCAAGCAACTGAAATTTGAGTTGAGGAAATTTCCGAAATAAAATTGTATGGTCATAACACACTAATTTGGAATTGGTCTACTCACGAAAGCGCTAAATAAATTACTCACTAACGAACTCGTTTGAGCCACTTAGACAACCAACGTACGCACCAAAAATACATTTTTAACGACACCCCAAAATGTGTTCCGGGGACCATGATCGGTGTTCATTTACCACTCCCAAACTAGATCCCACCATAAGGATCACTGCAACAGCTAACCTTTTCTATGAAAATTCGTAACAAAACCTATATCTATTTATCTAAAAATCTCCTATATTTATTTATTAGATTCAAAAATGTATTGCAGTACGAAAATACACAAACAAATATTTACTTCTGGTCAGAAAATTTGCTTCCGAACGTTTAGTTTTTTTGGCTAACGAAATCGACCGAACTAATTAGAGAATCAACGTGTGCTCTAAATTTGGACCGAATCGGACGTAAAATGCGGCAATCAGAGTGTGTGAACACATAAGTACATGTTTATAAATATACTAGTGAACCTGGCAATGCTTCGCTATTGTTTGGTTTAATTTTAATGTAGTTACTAGGGGTCTTCGCCCCCTGCTCGCTCCGCTCGGCAACCCCCACCCCACCTCCGGGAGGCCCCGTTCAACTTAATTTTTTCGACTTGAATTCAACTTCATAATCGACTTCATGAATTTGTGCGCCTGGAAGTTATACAATACGTCTCCGTTACGCAATACACGTATTTAATATATTCTTCTTGATTTATAATTATGAGAAGAAGAAGTAGAAAACTTTTTTATATAATAGAGAGACTTATTTTTCTTCTTACTGACTCAACAGGGTCTTCTTTCCCCGCTAATTCTTCCAAGTACGTTCCCTTGGCAGTGGTTTCGCTAGATAGTAGCTATTCTTATTACTTTATAATTATTATGAGAAGAAGAAGTAGAAAAACTGTCTTTATGTAATACAGATATAATATTGCATTCCTTTGACTACTGTAATCGAATTGTAAATGTTTTGTATATCTTTTAAGAAAAATATTAAATAATTTCAGATTTAGATTTTGTATTAATTTAGTGCAATTTATTTTTATTGTATAGGGGTAGCATCCCATTTAAATCTTTTTTGTTTGTAGTGACGATATTCTCAAAGGTACCAATATGTGTAAATTGTGGAATTTTAGTAAAATTAGTTGAGTAGTTTTTGAGAATATTGAAATAGTAAGTGGATTATTATTTAATTTGAAAGTTAGTTATTCCATTTCATCGCTTTGACTTAAGTAATAGAATTGAAAATAGTTATCTGAAGATATTTTACTAGTCTAATTTACTACATTAAATTCAAAATGTATTTTCTAAGTTTTAGACTATACATAACAAAAAGGGAGATAATTTTCATGGCTTTTACTGAGTTTGAAGTTAAAATTGTCTCCATATTACACCGGGAGTCCCATAAAGGTCCCGCCCTCTTTAATTTTTGAACGACTGTAAATTTTCAAACGATCTTTGGTAAATGTTACTAACATAAGTCAAAGTACTTTTTTATGTGGTTTAGGGTTTCAACCCTCACCAATAAATATGGGTTGCTGGGGGTAGTTTTTTATTTTCAAATAGCAGCCCCTAGCAAGTTGCATATAATTTTAAAGAGGATAGAAGTAGAAAATGAATGCTCTAACCTAGACCTCTCTATGATTTCTTAAACTAAAGTTATGGTAAAAAATGTATCACAGCAATTAGATTTTTGAACTATCACCACTAAAAATTACAACTAACTCTACAATTTAATAACTAAGATCTAAATGACCGTTGTCAGGAAACATTTTCAGTGTCCTTAGCTTAATCGTACACTGTTAATTTTTAGTGGGGGATAGTTCAACAATCTAATTGCGGTGATACATTTTTTACCATAACTTTAGTTTAAGAAGTCATAGAGAGGTCTAGTTTGCGGCATTTATTTTCTTTTTTTACACTCTTTAAAAGGATATGCAACTTGCTAGGGGTTGCTATTTGAAAATAAAAAAACTACCCACTGTTACCCCTATTTAGGGGTGAGGGTTGATAAAACCGTATAAAAAGTACTTTGACTTATGTTTGTAACATTTACCAAAGATTGTTTGAAAATTTACAGTCGTTCAAAAGTTAAAGAGTGTTGTGACCTTAATGGGACACCCGGTATAAATGATGCACAAAATTGTAATTGTTTTAATATTTACATCTAAAAAGATTATATCCTTCACATTCAGAGAAAAGTGAGTTATAGTGTCATTTCCTGTTACACTGATTGGACAGATTTCACTGGGGTTAAAGCTATAGTTGTTTTTCGGGACCCATCCAGAGACCAACTCAAAAACAAACAAAAAAGTTAATAAATATTTGTACAGCCGTCTAGGAGGAGTTTAGTTACATACACACATACAGAAGAATTGTTTATTTAAAGATACAATTTTTACTGACACATAAAAACGTGTTCTGGGGACCATGACCGGTGCTCATTAACTCTCCCGACATTAGGTCTCACATAAGAGTCACTGCAATAGCTCATCTTTCCTATGGAAATTCGGTAAAAGAGGATTATACCAACAAATGCATGGATTGCATAGGGAAATATAACAATAAACACCACAAAATGACTTCACAAAATGTATTCTTTACACAGAATAAGTGACGTCACAAAGAAATACAAAGTGACGTCTCAAAGAAATAGCTTTCTGCTGGTGTATTAGCTTTGCGTCACTCACGTTTTTATTAAAGAATCTGTGACGTGGAAACGTAAGTGAAAAGGTGTCTAGCACAAGTTGAATTCTCAAAAGAAATACAAATAATTGCTTCAAAGTTTGGAATCAGCTGTTAATGGAAATAATAGAGCAAACAGCTGTTTTATCTGTTATTTTGTTCAATTGGTTGCTGTGGTAATAAATATGTAAACCTATGGTCTAGGCATAACCTAAGAATTTTTGCCGACTAAACTTACAAATATTGAAATACAAAATGTTTTTATTCATAAAAAACATTCTTTTTATTAGTAAAACTATGTTTTAAATTGGTACAGTAGTTCCAGTGATTACCCATTACATTCAAAAACAAACGAACAAATTTTACTTCTTTATAATATTAGTATATAATATTTTAAATTATAGGCCTACTTTAAAGGTTACAAAAAAGTATAAACTTCTATCTATATTGGAACAAAAAATAATTTATTTAAATAATTTTACAAACATCGCATTTTTTAATATTTCTAACGTCCCTTGTTTCCACAACAACACATTTTAAATTTATACATGTTTGCTGAAATAATTGACAGTTTAAAAAGTTGAAGGTAGTCAATCCGTGTAGTATCCTGACCGGTCTGATTGTCTTTTACAAATACATACAGATTCTTTACGGTTTGAAACTTGACGTAGTTTAAATTCAATATAAAATAAAAAGCAATTAAAAGATATCATTTTTATTTTTATTTAAATATATGATAACATATGTAATTAAAAATGTTTAACAAATAGGCCTACAGTTTTATAACACTTTTTATTGCACACCTTTACCGAGTTAAAAATCCAATTCAGCATAGTTAGATAGGCCTAGATAAGTAGGTTTATGTTGTTTTTAAAATAGTTAGTTGTTTAAATGATGTATTTCTGATGTGTATCTAATTAATCAGCCCGTGGCTTCACAGGGCTTACTATTAAATCTATATATTTAAAAAAATCCTGCTTTTTATTCAGTAACTGCCTAAAGTTAATACTTAACTGATTTTGATGATTATTTTTTTATTTTTAGAGATAATTTCAAGTTTTAAGTCACTGGGCAGCTAAATATTTTATTATAACTTCAAACAGAGAATAAATATAAATCCCAACTGAAATGCGTTGCCTGATAAAACTACAACATCGAAAATAAAACAGGTTATTTTGAGAGAAAATGATGACAGTTTTAAACGGAATATTATCACAAATACAATTGTAATGTAAATTCAACGTAATAAAGCGGATACGAAGGTAAATTATTCAAGAACAAGCTTACGAAAAGCAGAACCATTGCAACAAACCACATTAATGGTAGAGATAATTTTAATAATTTAAAGAAATATGAATTAAATCGTACGAAAACTGTGTGCGATTACAAAAGTTAAAAAGAAAATACATTTTACTTTAATTGCATTTGAAACTTCCGTCTAGCAATTTATTGTTAATGTTCAAAGATAATGCAATTTTAAAATTATTTACTATTATTAAAAGCAAACAAGAAACTATCTCCACAAAAGAATTTAATTATAAACATTAATTCAATGTGTATAATATTATAAAGCTCTCAGAAATAATGTACATTTTCTTGCGCTTTTATTAAAAGTTAGTTTCTTTAAAAACAAGCGGATTAGCTTAATGCATGCTATAGTACCATTATATAAATTAGTTGCCTGGATTACGTTATTTTTAAAATGGAATTTTTGCAAAGTAAAATGAAATGGTTTAAGTTATACCCTAAATGGGAAATAAGTGATTAAACTTAAGTATAACTGTATGGTTACCGTACAAAGTAAACCGTTATTTTTATACATTTAGTTAGCATACAGCTGTACACCATAACCATACATTAAAAGTAAACATAACCAAATAATGAGCACATTACAACTCATCTATACTAATATTATAAAGAGGTAAAGTTTGTTTGTATGTAGGGGATAATCTCTGGAACTACTGAACCGATTGAAAAAATAGTTTTTATAACTACACTATCCCTGAGTAACATAGGCTAGAATTCGTTTCGATAAAAACTTTTTTTATTTCAATATTTGTAAGTTTAGTCGGAAAAAATCTTAGGTTAGGCCTAGACTGATGAACAAACGCATGAATTTACATTTATTACCATAGCAACCAACTGAATAAAATAACAGATAAAACAGCTGTTTGCTCTGGTAGTTCAATTAACAGCTGATTTCAAAGTTTGAAGCAATTATTTGTATTTCTAAATGTTAGGTTAGGTTTTTATTAAAGTGTAGACCTGAGCCTTGCTGGTTCTTTTAACCTTTATTATAACTGCTGTTATAAAATATACGAAATAATTCGATTTGAACATTTTACATTATTTACCATCTTAACTTTGGGGTTATTATTAATCCTACACCTTTATTATATTAGAAAACATAACATGTTTATGTGTTCGGAAGCTCTCAACGGGGTTGGCGTGCGGAACACGCATTGGTTTCTCTTAGTGTATATATACTACAATAACTTACATAGTTATGATTATTTTCTAGTTATTGGTTATATATTTTACAAGCGCATATATATATCAAACACATCGGAACCCATGGCAAAGCAAATGCAAACTGTTTATTGTATACTCACGGAAATTACGATTGACCGGTGACCTATACATAGCTAATGTAAAACAGGACACGACCAACAGCAACAATTCTAATTGCGGCATGCGTTGTAATTGTAGCATTAATATTTAAATATAATCAACAATTTAAACAAATTTTTATACTAAAAACTGAAGGAAATAATGTAATAATAACACAAGATGTTTAACTTACAATACAACAAGCCTTTTGTTTGCTTTTACCTAACCTAAAAGAAAATTAGATTCTAAATTTGCTCAAATTCGTTGGAAATAAACGTATTTTGGTTCGTTGTAGGTCTAACTTAAAATTATGTTCTTTTATCGAAATCTACTGTTTTATATTTTATAATATTACTAGCTGACCCGTACGGCGTTGCCCGAGGTGGTTGGTATTTTCAGTTTTTTTAACGTAATTGTATTCTTATTAAGTGTTCAGTCAGTCAGTGGTATTTGGCTTTTATATATATAGATCTTAAATAATAAAAGCACTATTATTGACATAATAATAAAAGATCGGAAATTATGATTTTAGTAACTTTGATCCCCCCAAACCCCTCCTAAAATTTCGAAATTTTTCATACCCTTTCTTAGTGAGCACCTATGGCCCTAGAGGAAGCTACATACCAAATTTAATTTCAATCCGTTCGGTAGTTTTTGAGAAATCGTGATAAGTGAGTGAGTGAGTGAGTGGTATTTCTCTTTTATATATAGTTCCAGGAGACCGAGCTAAAGCTCGATTATAAGCAGGGCTATGTGATTTCAATAATAAATATTGGATTATTGAGTTTTGAGGTTAGGCCTATAACATTAAACAACTAAATAAAGGGTATATACAACATTAGGCTTACCTGTTATAAAAATACAGTTTAAAGAATTAACCATAAATCTCAACGCTATGCCTCAGAAATAAGTCAGGCCTAAATTAAAGTTTAATATTTCAACATCAATTTAGGCCTAGGGCCTAGTTTGCTCACGTCAATAACTATTATTGCAAATTTCCGTGAACATCGTTTAGGTTAGGCCTATAACATTAAACAACTAAATAAAGGGTATGTTTATTTAGCAGAAGTATTCGTTTGCCATGGTAACTATAAATAGATACAACATTAGGCTTACCTCTAATAAAATACAGTTTAAAAGAAAACAGATGATTATTGTCATGACATTGAAAACATTTGCATCAGCTGTGCTTTGTATTGTTTAAAATGGACAAATTTCACTTTTTAATTTAATAAAAAGACGTAGAAAACGAATTTTCCCAGACTGGTGACCATTTCCAATCGATTTCTCGTGGCCAAAAACCCCATATAAAATCAAAAAATCAAAAATCCTTAGACGGAGATTCCAGATCCATTTAGCAGACAGACTAAATTATCTCTCGCTTTAGAAGATAAGATAGATGTAACAGATGTTTGAAATGAATTATAATACAGTGAGCATTTTTCATAATTTTTTGTGTGTGTTACTCTTTAGTTTGTCAACCTAACATAAAAAAAGCTGTTGTTTGTGAATAATAATAAACTGATTCCATATTTGCTAAATTGGTTGCTATGGTAATTCATCTAAACAAACATATTATATTGTTGAATTTTTAATCGGAGCAGTTGTTTTATCTAAACTTTCACTTTTTGTACGCATGCAAATACAATTCTTGCAGACTATTTTCTTATTGCTCGTCTACGACCCCATAAGAATACATACAACTTTAAATTTTCGTATTTGTATCTATTCGAATTGCTGCATGCGTTTTAATGTTACCGTTAATCAACTACTATAAAAGCGAGTGTACGTAACAGCGTACGTGGAGTAACATTTTTAATGAGGAAATAATATACAGGGTGGTCCATATGTATGGGAACACCTCAATAAATTGGAAACTGTTATAGATGTAATACTGTAACTTTCAGGATAAGTCATTGGTCAAATACTCTACCTTTTGACAGACAACTGAATTTCAACCCCTTCTCAGGGGGTTGCCAAGGGGTGTAACTCAAATAGTTTAAATAGGAACACCCATTGTGTGATACATCATCTTAAAGGTCTCTTTAAAACGAGAAAAACCTCATAAATAAAAAAAATTTACGATACTTGTATCCAAAATGGCGGCTGATTGAAATTTTGGTTTCCAATGGGGTTGCAACTCAAACTGTTTAAATGGGAACACCCATTGTGTGATACCGTACATCATCTTAAAGGTCTCTTTAAAACGAGAAAAACGGCATAAATAAAAACATTTACGATACTTGTATCCAAAATGGCGGCTGATTGAAATTTTGGTCTCCAAGGGGTTGTAACTCAAATAGTTTAAATGGGAACACCCATTGTGTGATACATCATCTTAAATGTCTCTCTAAAAAGAGAAAAACAGCATAAATAAAAAAAATTACAATACTTTTATACAAAATGGCGGCTGATTGAAATTTTGATTTTCAAAGAAGTAATAAATTATTATCAGCTGTCAATAATACATTATTTTATTTTATTACCAATATTTTCAATGTTGTCTTTGTAATAACCTTTTCTTTTTTTGTTAACAAAATAATTTTATTATTTATTTTATTTCAATAATTGTAACTTTTAATTTTAATTTTATTATTAATAGGTCAATTTAATAGCATTTTCTAAATTTCATGAATTGTTACGTGTCAATTCCAATACATTTCAAATCAAAAACGATGTAAAAACAATTTATTCTCTTAAATTTGCAATTAATATATAATAAACAATTTACTAAATAAATAACAGAGTTTTTTCAATGTATTTTGGTATTTGTTCAAAAAAATTTGATCAAACATATACCAATTATTTCTTTGAAAACCAAAATTTCAATCAGCCGCCCTTTTGGATACAAGTATCGTAAATTTTTTTATTTATGCCGTTTTTCTCGTTTCAAAGAGACCTTTACGATTACTTATCACACAATGGGTGTTCCCATTTGAACTATTTGAGTTACAACCCCTTGGCCACCCCCTGAGAAGGGGTTGAAATTCAGTTGGCTGTCAAAAGGTAGAGTATTTGACCAATAACTTATCCTGAAGGTAACAGTATTACATCTATAACAGTTTCCAATTTATTGAGGTGTTCCCATACATATGGACCACCCTGTAACTTAATAATATATCAGCTGATTTCACCCATCATCTGTAATACGCAAAACAAAACCTAGCGTAGATTATACTTTGGGGTTATGTTTACAACTTCAATCAATAATATAGGTTATAATATTAATAACTTCTAAAGCATTTGATCTATCAATATCAAATAAAAGGCAATTAAAAGATACTGTTTTTATCTTTCTTTAAATATATAATAATATACACAAACACAAAATCTTAACAAATATTAACACAGTTTTATAGTCCTCATAATAAAATTGTACACAATTACCGAGTTAAAAATCCCCGTCTGCATAGTTAGGCAGGCCTAGATTTTTTTTGTATAAAAATTATGTATTTCTGATATGCATCTAATTAATCCGCCTATGATTTTTCACGGGGATTTACTAGTATTTAAATCATCAACATTTCAAACAAATTTGTATATAGTCAACCTAATGAAAACAATATAATGTGTAAGTTAAAACAATAATAACAATTCGACCACGCAGCTGAACCACTGACGTGAGTTGCGATAATTTAAAAAATTATGTTTATAGGCCTATGTTTTATGTTTCAACCAACAATTTGGGAAATAGTTCTATTCACGACTGTGCTGAATAGCTGCAAAATGGTTCGCACGCCGTTCCGCATATTGGGAGTATCTTCAATACACAAAGCATTGCGTGCTTCGCACGCCAAACCCACGGTAAAATCCACCACATGGCTTTGAACCGGGTACTGCTATGGTATTTTACAATTTGATCGATTTTGGGGGAACCAAGCGAGCTATAAGGTCGCGTAAAAAAACAAAATGTGCAGAATAACATCCTACTTTTATATTTGTAAAAATCAAATTCATTTCTGACTAAAACATGTCAGAGTGTAGGACATGTCCTTTACGGATTCACATGTGAATGACGAAATGACTTTTACTTTTTTTTTCTACATTTTTTAAATGGTTTGTGATGTGTTTTGTGTCTATGTAAGTGTTGTTTGAAATGTTTTTAACGATGTTCAGCTGAACGGAACTTTTATATAGTGCAAGATTTGAGGATGGTCTGATTATGAGACCGAAACCGGCCATCCACAAATAAAGGAATAAGGAATAGGAATTGACGTTTTCAAAAGGTATGCACCTAAATTATTATTCGTACACCCTATTCCGGAGGCTAAAGTACCTAAAATGAATAAACACAAAAAGTTTGACTTATAGTACGTTAAGCATTTCCGTTGTTTTTACCAAATCTAAAAGAAATTTTAATTTTAAATTTGCCAAATTGGTTACAAATAAACGTGTTTCGGTTCATTGTTATCCTAACCTAAAATGATGTTGATTTTTTGTTCCAAATCAGCGGTTTTATTTGGAACGAAACAACAGATGTTTGAATTGATTTTGAATGCAGTTTTAATTTTATTGTGTTTAGAATTTGAATTTACCGCTGTCTATTTTAATTCGTCGATAACTTCTTCTTTTACGATCAGATATTACATTAAACTTCTGGTTTACATTAGTGCGTGTATAAACCAACGAAAAAGAAGAAATTATCGTCAAAATCAAAAGCGCAAAGCGTCCCACTTTAAATACGCTTCACGTGTTCGTATATTTTGCCTCATCAAAAAATGCTCGGTGAGCATAAAGAAGTTCTCACATCAACAACCACCATAATCGAGTCATGTATTCTAATTTTGAGAATTCATGATTTCCCTGATGCTTTGGCGCAATTCAGGAAGGGTTAATTGGTTAAACGTAAGATAACTTAATGACTCAGGGGTACCTTATTACGAAATGTACTCCCATATGGTCGTAATCCCTATACGAGGCCTAAGAGGAACTAATTTCTATACAAATGAATGTTAGAATGTCGGAAAAATGAAGGCTCCGAAACATGTCGTGTAAATGTTACGACAAGAAGTCACGTGACGGACCTTATTAAGGTAATAATATCCTATTACTTTAAATGAGCAATTGTTGTATCTTTGTATCTGTCGCGGATCTCGAAAATGGCCCTAACGAATTCAAAGAAATTTTGTATTAAGGTGTAGTTTTAATGTTTAAGTTATTTCGTGTAAAAACGCAATTTTTTTAGAAAATCTTGAAACATTTTAACACAGGGTCTTACATGTTGCCATGTTGGTTACAAAAAAACAACGAAATAGTAAATAAAGCAATCAAAACAGCTGTTTATAAACAAGCCATGAGATTGAGTACTATCCAAAATCAGCTGTCCACTGGATAGTTTTTAATTACTGTTAAAAAAACAAGCTAATTTATACTGTTTTAGCACGTTAGAATTATAATAAATTGTGCCTGATTTAACAATTTATTTTTTAAAAAAAAGTAAACTTGGCAAAAATTGATAAATTATAATAGTCAATTTTGTAATATAGGCCTGGCTCATTTCTGAAACATAGTATTGAGGCTATGTTTACTAATGTATATTCAGGCCTGGTTTCAAAACTTTAGTCGACAGAAGATAGTAGAACTAGGACTAAAATCGTAATGAAAGCCTCTCAATTTTTTAAAGCATGTATTTGAGGTTATAATTAATCTTGTAATTACTGTTAATATATTTAAGCCTGGTTTCATAATTTTACAAACCAATGTACAAACGAGCCAAAGATTAATGAGATTCTTTAGCGATTTTCCAACTGCGATCGAAGCGAATCAGCCATCTGAGGCCAAAGGTCGAGGCGGGGTTGGGACGCGAAGCGTCCAGGGGCACAGCCCCTAGTCCTATTACTTTAAATGAGCAATTCTTGTATCTTTGTATCTGTCGCGGATCTCGAAAACGGCTCTAACGAATTCAAATAAATTTTGTATTTAGGTGTAGTTTTGATTTTTAAGTACACCCATATAGTTGTATTTCGTATAAAAACGAAATGTTTTGAGAAAATCTAATTTAAAAGTTGAACAATTTTAGACATAGGGTCTTATGGGTTGCCATGTTGGTTACAAAATAACAACGAAATAGTAAATAAAGCGATCAAACAGCTGTTTATAAACAAGCCAATTTATACTGTTTTAGCACGTTGGAAATAGAGTGCAATAGAACTGAGATTGAGTATTATCCAAAAGTAGCTGTTCATTAGATAGTTTTTAATTACTGTTAAAAAACAAGCTAATTTATCCTGTTTTAGCTCGTTGAAATTAGAATAAATTGGGCTTGATTTAACAATTTATTATGTCAAGAAAAAGGTAAACTTGGCAAAGATGGATAAATTCTAGTAGTCAATTTTGTAAATAGGCCTGGCTCATTTCTGAAACATATAATTGAGGTTATGTTAATCCTGCAATAATTTTTACTATATTTAGGCCTGGTTTCAAAACTTTAGTTGACAGAATATAGTAGAACTAGGACTAAAATCGTAATGAAAGTCTCTCACGTTTCTAAAGCGTGTATTTGAGGTTATAATTAATCTTGTATTTACTGTTAATATATTTAAGCCTGGTTTCATAATTTTACAAACCTATGTACAAACGAGTCAAAGATTAACGACATTCTTTAGTGAATTTTCCAACTGCGAGCGAAGCGAAGCAGCCATCTGAAACCGAAGGCCCGAGGTGTGGTTGGGACGCGAAGCGTCCAGGGGCCGAGCCCCTAGTTATTATTAATTGTAATAGTGACTTGGTACCACAAACATGCAATTTAAATTTAAATGAATGCAAACTAATTCAAGGAAAATAGCAAAAGTAATTTGAAACCAGATTATTTAAACTCCGTTTCGTTTTTAAAACATTATACGAATATTATATTCATATTCATTAATTTTAATAGTTTCATACAATGTATTTAACAATGCTCTTTATTATATTTCAATGATTTGTAACCAGCATAAATAAATGAATAAATGGTATTTTATTTAAGTGCTAACATTTAATTGCAAATATATTTAGATAATTAATCAATTAATAAATAAATATTCCCTAATATTACGATACTTTGTTTTGGGAAGAAATGACATTATTTGACCTCATTTTGCCCTTGAATAAAACCTTGTAATATTATTTTTATACATGGACTAGAAATCTTCGCCTCCTGCTCGCTTCGCTTACCAACAAATGCGGCGAATCACGGCGAAGCAAATGCAAACAGATTATTATAAACTCTAATATTTTCAAGAGGATTAGGATAGAAATATTTTTATTTTTATATAGAAGAGAGACAATTATTTGTCTTAGAAAAAAAATATTAAATCAGAAAAGGAAGATTCTAAATTTGCTAAGTTGGTTGATATGGTAATAAATGTAAGTTCTTTCAAGAAATGTGTGTTGGCTCAGTACAGGCCCAACCTAAAATTGCGTTGAGTTCTTGTTCCAAAAGCAGGTATTTTATTTATACAGGGTGTCCTCGAATTCCCTGGACCCCTTTTGCGGATATGTTCCTGGGATCCAGACAAACATATTTCACAATATAAACATGGGTCTACGGTGCTTATTTTTTCATCTGTCTGTCTGTATGTGTTTTTGCCATCAAACATCCGCATTTATTTATCTACCGAACAACTTGACTTATAATCAAACAAAAACTAGGGGAGATCCATACGTGTTCCGCACGCCGACCCCGTTGGACCCTTCTGTATATATGTTAAGTTTTCTCTATAATAAATTCAGTTCAAATTATGTTACCCAAAATGTATTTGTCTAAGAACCTTAAGTGGAGTACTAGCTTTCATTTAAACCATTAACTATAGAGATCAGATGAGTTTCAAGCGAACACAAGGCGGACAAAATTAATTTTAATGAAAACATTTTTTATTTCAACATTTGTAAATTTGGTCCGAAAACTCCTTAGGTTAGGCCTAGACTGATAAACTACTGTAGCAACCAATTGAATAAAATAACAGTTAAAATAGCTGTTTGCTATAATATTTCCACTAACACCTGATTTCACACTTTGAAGGAACTATTTGTATTTCAAACTTTTAGGTTAGGTATTTTTTAAAGTATAGACCTTAACCATACTGATTCTTTTAACCTTTATCATTGTAACTGATATTATAAAATATGCGGAATAATTTGATTTGAACATTTAACACCATTTACCATCTTAGTTTTGAGGTTATTATTAACCCTACACTTGTATTATAAATAAAACATACAAAATTTGTTTAGAAAGTTCAACCGGGGGTTGGCGTGCGGAGCACGCAGGGGTCTCCCCTAGTAAGGTATTCAAGTACCCAAAATAAGTATGAATAAAAACAACTTTAACCATTTTTAACTAGAATACACCAAACAGGATCAACCTCCTAGGATACCATGCTAAATCAAATAAATATATTTCACACGACATGTAAAATAAAATTGTATTGTACAAAAAAAACACTAATTGATTCAACTAATGTCTTTGTTAGACAATGTCTGTAATGTCTCTATGTCTCGAATTGTACTCTATTGGTTTACATTTGAAATTATGCAACCAAAAAAGCACACAAAGACACAATTCTGAATTTAATGCTCTTTCTCCTTTTTTCCCCCACTCAGTTTGATGTCATTCATGTTTGCTTAAACTATTGGCAGCCCAAAAAGTTGAAAGTAATCAATCCGCGTAGTTTCACGGCCAGTTTGATTGTCTTTTACGAATACGTACAGATTTTGTACGTTTTGAAACTTGACGTAGTTCAAATTGACGAGATTTCCTTTCAGATCTTCCTCTGTCATTACGATCTCTTGGACCGGCTGGTTCGCAACGGCACTGTCAAAATCCAAAGCACTAGGCTGGTTTATGAACAGTCTCAGTGTCTTGGGCCCGTTCTCGTAAGGAGCTTTTATCTTGATGGAGTGAATTTTAACAGCCTGCGAGAACGTCATGGGCAGAATCAGCTGTTCATCGCAATCCGATTCAAGATATCCGTCTGCGGGCGTCATACAGTCGGAGAAAGCGTGATCGTCGGATTCGTTCGAAGCTTTGTCCTTCGTGGTCGTCACAAATCCTATTAAATCTATCAGTCCTCGAACGCCGGATTCTTCGTCCTCCCCGCTTTCATCGACCACGTAATACCGTTTGATCATTTCTTCGAGTGCGGTTTTGTTTTCTGCTTCGAGTGTATCTATCTTGATTTTGTTTTGATAGAAATTAAAAGTCGGCAACACGGAAACGCCTTGAGCAGCCGGGGTCGCCCTGCATCTGGTAACATCCACTTTGAGGAATACGGCTTCCGTGTACGTTCTAGCCATTTCTTCAAAGAACGGGATGATTCGCTTGCACGGCGAGCACCAGAACGCAAAGAACTCCACTATTATTAGTTTAGAGCCGTGGGAAGTCAGCTCCAATTGAAATTGCTGATCGTGATGTATGTCTTTTACATCAATTTTTTTGCTTAAATTTAACGCCATTTAAAATACCTGTGAACTGTTTTGTATTACTGGAAATAATAACATCTATAGCTAACTTGAAGAACACAATCCATAGTATTTGAAAGAAATCTGGAATATAGGTTAGTGTTTGCATTACATTAAAATCGACTTAAACAACATAATATAACTAAATCAGCTGTTTGTAAAATATCTCTGACTTGAATTTTAAACTCTTTGAAAATCAGCTGTTATAATATTATATTGTCATATTGCATTTTAATCTTTATTAGCGAATTTCCGTAGGAAAAATGAGCTATTGCAGTAGCCCTTATGGTGAGACTTAAGGTCGGGAGTAGCAAATGAGCATGGTCCCCAGAACACGTTTTGGGTTGTAATTAAAAATCATATGTATATATGTGTTCGCACTCAAGCGGCCGCTTTTTTTTTTTAGGTCCGATTAGGTCCAAATTTCGTACACATGTTAGTTGTCTATGTCGCTCGGACGAGTTCGACAGAAAAAAAATCCAACAACCGGAAGCACGTTTTTAGCCGTAAGTAACTATTTTTTACGAGAATAAGTGTGTTTTAGAGTTTTTCTATAAATATAAATGCAGGGTGTTATTCTGCATATTTTGTTTTGTTTACTCGACCTTGGTTCCCCCAAAATCGATCAAAATGTAAAATACCATAAAAGTACCCGGTTCAAAGCCATGTGGTGGATTTTATCGTAAGGTTGGCGTGCAAAGCACGCAATGCTTTGTGTGTTGAAGATACTGCCAATATTCGGAATGGCGTGCGAAGCATTTAGCAGCTATTCAGCACCGTCGTGAATATACCTATTTCCCAAATTGTTGGTTGAAATCATAAAACATAGGCCTATAAACTTAATTTTGGAAATTTGCTCAACTCACGTCAGCGGTTCAGCTGCGTGGTCGAAT